>CM060959.1:68910349-69115349 GCA_030765055.1 Mantis religiosa
TGAAGACGAAACAAGCCTAAAACGGAATTAATTGCCGGTATATCAAAATTCATTACGCGAGTTTTATTTTTTAGAATAAATATTTTTCCCAATATTTTTTTCTAAAAGAGATAAAATTCCTAATAATAAAAATCTGGTATTTATCAATTTAATTGCTTAGATTGCGATCAGTTTATATTGGAAAGACGAAACGTAGTTGGGAAACCAGAAAGAAAGAACATTTTCGTAACATTAGATATAAACAAATTGATAAATCGGCCGTGGCAGATCATTTTTGGTCATTTAACCATGAAATAAATCCCGAAGTTAAATTATTAAAACAATTAAATGTTCCCATAGATTTAATGGTTTGGGAAAAAAATATTTATTCCAAAAAATAAAAATCGCGTAATGAATTTTGACATACCGGCAATTGATTCTGCTTTTAGGTTTGTTTCGTCTTCAGATGTTGGTAATACGTAAATACATAAATACATGGTATCTTTGACAACGAAGTGTGTTATACTGAAGACGTGGGCAAATGTCCGCGAAATTAATTTCAATTAGACAAGATAGAAGTATTGTCATCAACTTCTTAAGATAAGTGGAACATAATAACTAAATATTTTATTTGTATAATATTTATTATTCCACTGTAACTAGCTTCATTTTCTGTGTAATCAGTGAAAGACAAGTTAACACCAACTGGTTTCTTTGTGACATCTTTACGGAAAAGTATCACGAAATTGCCTATGTAACGAAAATACCTCCCTTTACCTTACCTCTATCATTTATAGAATTCGCTTTATTTAAGTTCAGAGATAGGTAACTCTTGTTGAAGGACCCTTTATATATCCTTTGTCGTTTCCTCCACTTCTTTGGTGATAACTCGAAGGTAATCCTTTTCTCTACTTGAAAAAATCTTTTGGCTGTGGCAAAACCATTTCCAAGTCATTTAGATAACTCTCCAGTACAACGAATCCGCTTAAAACATGCGTTTCAAGAAATATGGCTAGCAACAATGCTGTAATAATATTTATTGTATGCATGCCTCGTTTACTGCAAGCTATATCTAAAAAGAATGGTTTACAGCATTTTTCTCTAGTGTTTCTTTGGTTTCAAGTCTTGTCTTTGCTTAGCCTGTTCCTCGGCAAAGAACATCTTCAGCAACCTGAAACAAATACATATTATTAATGCACTTAAAGATCTAGAATATTAGAGATACCCAATAAATCATAATTTCAAAATTTTCAAATTAAATTTAACATTTTAATATACAAATTATATGAAAATTAAAAATATTCCATATACTAGTATTCATCTTTCTTCACTTAATTTAAATACTCTATAAAAAGTTCAGTAATACTGATACATTTCATAAGTATGTATTTAATACTATTCCCAACTGCAAACTTTGGCCTTAATTCTATGCTGCTTCCATAGCTGCAGGACATTTTAAAGCATATTATAGCGATTTAAATTATGTCTTTAAATCTAACTTGCTACAGAGTTATTGGTTTTAAAAAGTATTATTACAGTAAACTAAATAAAGCGTTCCAGACAGTTCTTCACATTGTTCACACGATTTTGTAATTAAATCAATTACATTGTTACTATACCTCCTAATAAACAGAAAGATATCTTAATGAAATGAACTTATTTAAAATTCTTGTTTTTATATTAAACAATAATGCTGTGTAAATTTTTATCAAAAAATTGAATTCTCATGTTAAAAACTTATTTATTCCAGAACACTACGATGGTTAAAAGCTCACTTCTACAATAGTTGATATATTATTGAAGGCTTAAATTATAAAGTATTATTTTGAGAGTAAAAGTTGCATCGTGTAATGCAATTCTTCAGCAGAGTAAGAAAACAGTATAAATATTATCTTAGGGGCATATTTAAAATATGCATGCAATTTCATATATACTTAAACTTGATTGTTGTATTAAATATAAAATGAGTTGGACTGAAACCATAGATTTTAGAAATGTTGCAGCAGAGTATCGGTTTGGAATTATTAAGTTTCACTAATGTATTTATCTCAAGTAAAAGACTAACTTATTCAAATAGCCAATAAATACAACTATTTTGTTAGCTTGTCCTGAATAAGTGATGAAATGTGTACTGTGATACTTTAAGACAAAAAGTAGCTACATTTGCTCTCGGAGCATACTTTTGTATGGTTTTGCCAACCAGTCCGTCCTTAACTGTAAAAGAATCCGCAAATGGCACTGCACGTATGGATTTGAGAGCATATTACAAATTTGTTCACGGGTTTCAAATTGTATTGACATAGGTAAATATAAAATTAAAGTTAGTGTAAATAATCATCCTGAAAACAATCACATTTCGTATCAATTGCATATCTGAATGTTTCTAAATTGAAATGCCAGCCTAAGCTTTTCGAATCGAAGTTAAATATACGTATATAAGTAATTGACTGAAATTCGGCAGGGCAAAATAAATATGCTCAATGCAGGGGCCGAAACTAGGTGGGATCATGTATAGTCAGTCACGTCTCAGTCAGTATTTTCATGGTGGAATGGTATGTGCATACCTAAGCCACACAGAAGGAATTATGATTTCTCACCAAAGTACCTTTAATTAATTACAATATTGTCACCCAGGCACGACCAACTGACGGCTGAGTGAGGGCCGGGAAGCATTCGGCCACGCCTACCCATTTATCTTGTAGCGCCAACTGAAGGGATCGCAGGCCACTATGCCGTCTCTTTCCCCTCCCCCTGAGTTCTGGAACATCCAGGATATTTCATCTAACCCGGAACCTTCTAGATTGGCCGGTTGGTCCTATATAAGCGACGCGTCGGGCTGGAGGAGAGTTCAGTTCTTGGCGAGCAGCCGTGAGGAGCGCCGAGTGAGTGGACGGACCGGAAGACGGTGTACGTGTATCAGAGGAGTTGTACGTAACTGTGAGCGTGCAATGGACCTGTGACAGACGAACTGGTGAATTGTAATTGTGTGCGCTAAGTAATTCTATGTAATCGGCAAGTGTTCCAACTGTAATTCGGTGGAAATAAAGAACATTTTGATTTTGTGCAATTGGACTTTTAATTTCACGAACCCACAAAGTTACAATATTTATACTACTATTTTCATAATTTCAGATTATTTCAAAATAATTTCAAGATTTAATTATTTAAGTAAAATCACTATTCTTACTTAGGGACTCAAATTGTCAGTCATCTCCATGTTTCTTAAGCATTTTCTATAATCACACACACATACACACACAAATAATAATTAAACTCTCATTTATTCTTTTATTAAAGTACCATTACTTTAATTAGCTATTTGCATAAGAATTGGATATTTAAAACTCTTTTATTTTGGTATTTTGTGTTTAGGTTTAAATTTTAGTAGGAAAAGCGAAAATATTTACATGAAAAACGATTACAAATAAATTAACCTTAAGGATAGGTGTGCTGTTATTTGTGTTACTCATCTTGACATCCTGAATGAGATTGAACTCGCATTTTTCAATATAACTGTGTAAGAGCCTTGTGTAAGAGCCTTCTTTACCCATTACCATTAATGTTCTTGTTTTTCCATAAATAATCATAATTAACTGAATATTAATTAAGCTAAAATGTGTAGAACTACATTTCATTCTGTATAAAACGGAGGAAAAAGGAGTCTGGAGTAATAGTCAGATCTTTAAAAAGAGGGATGCTAATAGTTGGCATATTTTTGGCATAATAGGACGAGAAATAAAAAAGTGTACTTTTTATTCAGGTGACTAGAACATCAATTTCATATGAAATCTTGATAAAAAATATTAGGTGGTATTTAGTATATATCCTTTGTCTACTCATAAGCGTTTGTTAGGGAAATTTGAAATTCAAAACTTGAAGTTTAATCAAAATTTCACTAAAGATTTTGCCTTAAGTTCTAACAAGTTTGAGTATTTACAGATCTTAAAGGGGGCGAATATTTAAGATTACTGGAGGGATAAAATACTTTAATTTACATTTACATTTTGATGAGAATGTTGTTTGATTAAAGGGAGAAATTGAGTACATGGCTCAAGTGATAGGTAGTGAGATAAGAGGTGTGTCAACTCTTGTAATTCAATGAACTTAGATAATTCAGATATCAAACATTGAGTTCACAACCCCAGGAGGAAGGGACGAATTAAAGGAATTATGGGAGGTATAGGCCAAAGAGACGTGCAGATGTCTCTTCGCAGTTCCTGACTCGAAGACCAGTCGCATAGCTGGAACTGCCTAAAGAAGGCGACGAACAATACGCTAACCAAGCAACCTTATTTCCTTTGAACAAGCATGCACGCCATTTGTCCAACACTGCCATACGCCATTAAACCTAGCAGAAAATAGAAATATGAGAATAAACAGAATTAAAGGAAAGTCATAGAATAGAAGTTATGGTAGTTGAGAAACTTCCGCAGCATTCGTCTACCGACCAGGGAAAACAACGAGAAATCCAAGGCCATTGTGGGCAGTCAACAGGAATGGAACCTGAAGCAAGCCACACGTATTACTGAGGATCCATTTCGTTCGATGAGACATAAAGACCGTTTTATATTTCGTTAGCAGGTATTGTAAATGGTAGCTGTAGAGAAAACAATCAAGTGTTTACCTGGGAAAAGTGTTTTGTTTATCAAGTAACCTGGAGACACGCTGGAGAATGCATGGCGTGCTATTCTTGTCCTTGCAGTTAGCTATGTCGCCACCCTTTTCGATGCTCTGTAAAACCATCCGGGTCAGATTGTCCACAGCATCTTCATCTGTCACAAAACAGTAAAAAAGTAACTTAATTAGTAAATAAGTTCACAATATTATTACATTTTATTTAGTTTTATAACAATTCTTCTGAACACAAGAAGAAAGAATATTACTAATCATAATTACAACATGTTGAAATTACAGCTATACTCACTTTTAAAGGCCCGATCGTCGTTAGAAGAGGAACTCGATGACCCTATGTCCAGTTTGGGTAAGAAGAGTAGCACACAGATGACCGCGATGAACTTGACGATGAGCTTGAAGATGAGCACCTTGAGGATGATCTTGCAAAGCGTGGCTATGTCGAGGCCTCTGGGTAGACCAACCATTCCGCTAGGCATGTCTACGCCATTGCCCATCATCTCTACCGGCGGAGGACCGTACACTGTGTGTCCAGGTGGTCCGTACGACGATGACGGTGTGGGGTAAGTGTGCTCCTCGTAATACTCGTATTCTGTTGGGGAGCCGTAAACCACCCCGGGGTCCCGGGATATGTGGCCGTAAGGAGATACTGAGGTCCCGTGGGACTCAGCATACGCTTCCAGGTAGGAGTCCCGCCTCTGTGCTACACCAGGGTTGAGGAGGCGGCTCAGGAGCATTAGCAACATCGGCAACATCGCGCTACCTCGGTCCGACAGTTCTGTAACATACAAAAGGATATTGTATTTTTATTACGAACCTCTTGTACTTCCAGATAAGTGTCAACTCATTTGCATGCAATTAAAAAATATGCTTACTAAATGAGATCGAGGAAGTTAGGGCAGACTTGCTTTTTCTGCTTACATACAGAATACAGAAAGCATTGCAAGTGATTAAAAGCTTTACATTAAGATTTTGTCCTAAATATCCTTTTACAGGCACCCTAAATAAAAAGGAAAATGTGTGTGCGTGTGTGTGTGTGTGTGTGTGTGTGTGTGTGTGTGTGTGTGTGTGTGTGTGTGTGTGTGTGTGTGTGTGTGTGTGTGAGTGTCTGTCTGTGTGTAATATTGTTACATTTCTATAACCTTCTCTGCCCATTTCCCACAAATCATTCTTATTAACGCTTATTGTTAGTTAAAATAAATTTTATAGAAATAATTGCAGTACCTACATCTTGTAGATCGTCCTGCGCCGTGACGTAGTGGACTAAGGCGGCATGCCTTGGTCCCTGGCCACGGAAAGCAGCCAGGGATCAATCCCAGCAATGGGGTGCGGATTTTCAGTGCCCACTCAGCATCGTGAGGAAAGTGAGGAGCGGCCCTAGTCACGAAAACCAACGTTCCGGCTGGGGGAAGCCGAGATACTGGCCACATCTCCTTCACTCGGTTGGAGGATCGCCAACCTCTGCCTTGCGTAAGTGAGCGTGAGGTCGGCAGTCAGGTTGGTAGGTTTGGCCCTCTTAGGGCTGTCGCGACAGGGTTTATTATTGTTATGTATCTTGTAGATACAAGAGTGACTCAGGAGGTTGAAGGAATAGTCAAATCTTAAAATGCCGTCCGCTGTATGCTGCCTTTCGAATTCCATACACTTTGCATGCCCATGAGAAATAAATGAAAAGACATCTTAGCATTCCAAAAAGTATAGCATTTCAAAATTTAATTCAATAAAAAATATCTTAATAAAGGCTAATGTAAAAAAAATTAATACAAATTCCATGTTTTAATCAGAACTAGGCTTCTGAGTATATTTTTACCGGTAATCTATACACAGTCATTCAAAACGAATTAAGAATGATGGGAACTCAAGGCTATTTGCCCGGTCGCGCCGTGGCTGACTGGTTAGATCGCTCGACTCTCTCCAAGGCGGCCCAGGTTCTATTCCAGGCGACCGTAAAGTGAGATTTGTAGTGGACAAGACGGCGTTGGGGTGGGCTTTTCTCCGGGATCTCTGTTTTCCCCCGCTATGTCATTCCACCAGTGATCCATCTACATCTCATTTATCATCAGTTTACTTCCTGCGGTGCCGTATGTAGTACAAGCGGCTATTTGCACAAAATTCAAGTTGTATATTTTATCAGTAGATAATATAAATATCTTTAAAATATTGCATTTAAAATTATTACAGCCATTTTTAGTAAACAAAAAAATAAGCAAACCTGTTGTGGAGGTTCAGTATTGTCAAACTTGAGTCGCATTTTGAAGTTAAATCCATGCCAAGTTTGTATGTATGCGAGTTATGGGTTCATAGACAGTTATCAACAGATACAAAGGGGACCATTTGTGTTTATTTTTTATTCATATAGGCTCAAGACGTATTATTTAAGATGGAATAAGACACTTCCTTCACGTACTGTAGTAAATATTAGAGAACATAAGCATAAATCAAGCGGATTTATGACTCTGTAAGCAACATAACCTTGCAACATGTACTTCTCGTTTTTTGTTTAGTTACAAAGACTTGTACATCAGAAAGTCCAGCTCAGTTCGCAGAATAATCGAGAGGATCGTAAATGGCCTGAGGAAGTGTACGTTTCTTTTTAGCACTTAGGTCAAGGAAAAACCATTACAGCACTCCGTGGGAAAACATCATCACCTTTGACAGTAAACTTGGTGTTGTAATACATCCCGAGCTAAGAAAGAGTGAACTATTACCAAGATGTTTAAATAATTATCTTTTCTGAAGGTCAACGGAAATTGGTTCATGCAAGTCGGGAAACCCGGCGCCTCTCTCTCTCTCTACATAGAATTCCTAATCGCTCTCCCTCTTCATCGATATTAAATTGTTGGGTGAAATGCAATACTATGGAGAACATGAACTCTGTGTACGTTGAGACGGGATTCTCTTTTCCACGGGAAGAAGGAAGTAAATATAGGAAGTGCGTGGGTGTGACTATGTCTCTTCTTCATGTTGTGCAGTTTTGATGTGTAATGGCATGACTAATGAAGAAAGCTCTTTGTGGCTGAATAACTTTAATTCACAGGAGCTGACATTGCTCCTGTTAGTTTAACTCCCAGGGTTCGATCCCAACCATATAAACATTTACGTATTTGGATCTGCTTTGTTTACCTCGCGATACATTCCCGGGCATTCATTCGATTTTAAATCGGATATTCACACTTTGAAAATTACGCGCTGCCCACGTGTACTTTAAAAAAGAACAAGAAAGGAAGATGCACGTCCGGCGTTGCAGAGTTCCAAATTGCAGGTGATCTTACAACTTTCTGTTGAAAATTGCCATATAAATTTATGTTTCTTCATCAAATGAGATATACTTTACTTCTTACTGTAGGAGAGGGGATCCGTCCCCTTCAGCTGCCGTGGTGCCGGCGCTGCGGGCCCCTAGCACTCGTGGTACCTCTGACGTTACTAGAGGAACCTCTGGCCGAACATTCGAGCCCCTCCCTGATTGGGAGTTGTTCGGATTGGGTTGGTCTCGGGGGCAGTGGTTCCCGATACTAGATGTTCCCGATGCTAGATCACCAGGCGGCCCCACCTTCAAATTTTGGAGTTGGCGCGCGTAAGTGGCGTATCCACTTCCATCCCGTCTTGAGTCCACAGGACCAAATGGGGGGGGGGGGGCTTTTTAGTCTCTAGGTCTTGTCCTATGGAAAGCCCCACGGAGATGCCGGGCGCCCTTTTGGGACAGCTCGGTAACTCCCTGGTCATTAGAGGGGAGCGTCGGTCTTCACTCTGTGAGGATCTGCCCAGGTAGTACCCTCGCGTTTCTAAATACCTTACTTCTATTCGTGGATATAATTTCGTCAACATATGTGCAATTTACTTATCTACGGGTTCGCTTAGATGGTAGCTTGTCTGCCTCACCTTCAAGAGGTTCCGAGTTCGAATCTTGGTCAGGGCGAGTTATCTGAATAAGGTTTCTTCCAAGGTTTTTCTGTTCTAAAAGAACTCTGGGCTCATCTAAGCGTCATTTCACCATTTCAATCATTGTCCGATATGACTTACCATTGGAGCATGTAAATAAAAAGAAAAAGCACATCTACGGATGAATATTTCTGTAACACACGCACGAAGTTTTCTCCACGAATTTTAAACATTTGAAAAATCTCATCACAACTTTAGTTTTCGCGAGGTTCTGTTATAATGGACACAATCACCGAACACACAAAGGGCTTCTCGTCCGACAAACTAATCCCTTAGAGAAAATTTGTCTACTGTGGCTTTAGAAGCTCCATTTTCCCAGCAAATGTGTACTTCCATCTTGCACACATTCTATGCAACCGATATGCATGTACTTTGTTACATTCCTATCTCTTAAGTCATAAGAATTAGATTACGTACTTAAGAAAGGTAAGTAAGTAGGTAGGTGGGTAGGACGATGGGTGGGTGGGTGGGTGGGTGGGTAGGTAGGTAGGTTCTGTAATCTCAAAAACCACTCAACCGATTTCTACACCTCTTTCAACATTGAAAAGCCCTGTTCTTTCTGACAGACATGGACTACGAAACACCTAATTTTAATTCATAAATTACTGAAATATTAAAAAAAAACCTATGTACCATAAAAAAAGGCATAGACGTTTAAAATAACATACCTTCGAAGAAGAATTGGGGTTTTCGTTGATAATAATGCCAAAGTAGTTTTTTACTCTACAGGAAATGCTTGTAAAAGAAGAGAAAACGAAAAAGAATCGAATGTGCATATAACGGCATATAAGCATGCTATATCAAAGCCAAAGAAGATTTGTCTTTATTTCCTTTGTAAATTGTATTGGGTTCTTTAAGAGGTAGGATAAATAATTATATAAAGAGACAAAATTTATGTCTGACTAGCACTAGATATTTTATTATTAACAGCCGAGAAAATGATGACTGCAGGTATAGTTGGCAGCTTGGGAGTATAGAATGTTCACCAGCTTAACTTCTGTTTCGGTGTATAAGTTATAAATAAGGAGGTTATAATGAGAGGTTATAATGTTTTAAAACGTCACCTACTGAGATTATCTAAAGAACTGCTCTGATATTTCGAATGATGACTGTCCCAATGCCAAAGGCTACTTAAAGACTATGCTGTACTTGGAAGATCGTTAGGAGGAGATTAAACATGAAATCAGAACCTTGATTCAAAACCACCCAGGACATATTTGCATGGGATGGCTTAAAGGACACAGTGGAATTTTAGGTAACGAGAGAGCTGATTGCTTGGCTAAGAAGGCTGCAGAATCCAATCTTCCTGTGACATACTCTTTATGTCCTATTTCTACCGTAAGGATAATAATACATCAACATATTCTTGAAGAATGGAACCAACAATGGCTAACAACTCCAAATGGAAGTTTAACAAAAACATTATTTTTCCCTAGTGTATATGACAGAGGAAAATGTGAAACTCTTGTACCAAATTTTGTTTTGACACAATTTTTAAGTGGACATGGTAAATTTGGCGAATACTTATCACGCTTTCACTTAACATCCAACCCCGAGTGCATGCGTGGTGAAGAATTTCAAACTGTGGTTCATCTCCTTTTCTGTTCTCCCATTTCTCGGAGAGAAAGACAAGAATTAATATTCAAGCTAGACTCTCTAGGAACTGAATTTTCTGCTCCGCTCACATCTTTGCTAATGAAGCCACAACAGTATAAGTACTTCATGATATTTATAAACTCGGTGTTTAAACGTCTGAAATAGTTTAAATTAATATGCATCAGATTATAACATATTTTCTTCCTTCTAGTATTTAAAATATTTTTGTTAAAATTGTGTATTTTATGTATCAACTCTAACCCTAATATAACACTGTGTAAAATAGGGTTCATAAATCTGGATAAATAAAAAAAAGAGGAGATTAAAGAAGTCAGATGTTCCACAATGTTTCGCACCTTTTAGTTTGAATGTTAGGATTTGTTCATCCTTTATTAGGAATAGCCGGCGATGTACGAAATTACAATTATAATAATAAAGGGAGAGATTCATATTTTAAAAATTTTCTAGATAATTATACAATCTCATAAAAACGGGAGGAATAAATAAAAGTAACTAAGTGTTGTTAGAAGTTAAACAGTTAAATGTGTAATTTAGGGTGAGATGGTTAATGCAGATATAAATGACAGTAGTATCGTCGAATTAAGCTGTCATTCTTCAGTAATGCTTCAGTGTTGCTGGGAGCTTTTTTTATTGGCGTGTTGTCCAATACAGTATGATGCTTCATCACCTCATCATGTAGAGTTTTTTCCCCATCACTTAATACGATATCCTCAACATAAGAGATACAATGGAGGATTTTCTTCAGGTTGTCGTGTAATTGATGGTATCGACAAAGACTTGTAAAAGAATATGGTTAACTATCAGGTAAATATAGGACTACGTGAGGAATAAGACTGGGAGTGCTCTGTATTGTATTTAAATCATATAAGTGAACAGGAGTAGTGAATTTATCTTCATTTAGAAAATGTGTATGGTGTCTGATACTTTTCAAGCTGTGGCATCACTATTACATGGGATTTCTTCCATAAGCTTTTTTCTCTTGAGGTTTGTAACAGAAAAATCGGATATATTGAAAGGTAATTCTTGATTCTCTTGTACCATGATACCTTCACGCTAAATCAATCAGAAGGTCATGATACAATGTTAGTGTTGTCGTCACCGTAAAGTGTGTAGGACATTGGTCACATGGTTTACGGTAACTCGGAGTAACCCCAGTTGACCAAGGAATGAGTATGCTGGCCTCTAAGCCGCAGAGAAAGTTGCTGCTTCCGGAAAAGTCACACATTGGGGAACAGAAGCTCTGTGGTGAGAAATTCATCCGGACTGAATCACTAGTCAAGGCTGTGACATTTCAAAACAATACGCGCCATCACATACAACAGAACATGTCACCGTTATGGGAGCATTTGATGCATTCTAATGCAAAGTCCGTCAAATTGTGTCACCCGCACTTCCGGAACAAATAAATCTGGGTGCTGAGAATTGTGAGAGAACTATTGGAGGGGGAAATGTTTGTATACTACTGCTTGTGAAAGATATTGATATTTTAAAGATTTTATAATAGTATTATACTTCAATATTCTTACGTTCTTGGTCTACCTTGTACCTATTGTATTCCATCCAAGAATTTGATATGATTTTACCAGAAATGCATGTTTGAGGCTCAGGACTTTATTTTCCAAAAACATATTTTCAACATAAAGCATTTTTTGAAAAAATGTGCGGGTATGTGAGTGAGTACGCGCTTGCTCGTATATCAAGAGTATAACAAAATTGTTATTTAAGTTCAGTACTCTCCAAAGAGCCTGCCCTGGTAGCGTGGTGGTAGCATGTCTGCCTCACGTTCAAGAGGTCCCGAGATCGAATTTCGGTCAGGGCGAGTTACCTGGATAAGGGTTTTTCCGGGGTTTTCCCTTATTCTGATCGACGAATGTCAGGTATTTAAGCTCTATGGACCCTGGTCTCATTTGAACATCATTTCACCCATTCCATTTATCGGCCGATATGACTTAACGTTTGAGGACGTAAATTACTTAAAAAAAAAACACCTCCAAAGATGTCACATAAAGATATTCAAGAGAATATCCCCATCCCAAATTACTCTTTACAACAGTGGCGAAAGGTGCAATGACGCGCTGGAAGTGCTTCCCCAAAAATTCAGGAGGGAAAAAAAACAAGAAAATTTATTTGCTGTGGATACATTTTCAAATTTATTCTCGAACATCCGCAGGGCTGGACAATTATACAGCTCCTTAGATTTGAGTGACTATTTCCGCGAGCTTATTCAACACTGAATATTCCTGTATTTATGCTTTTGTAACCCTGAATGTCATGCTTTGTATATTCCCGGAAGCATTCGCGTCTCCGATAGAAAGCACTGACAGATTTTGTTAGGTTAAATCTCTGCAGTGTGTGAAGAAACGTTTATTTTTTTTTATTTTTTTTGTTTTGTTTTGTTTCATGTGGCACTTTTAAATACAACTATAGGTATATTTCAATAAAATTTAACGTAGATTGGTATTTAGTAGTGACAAATAGGAAACCCGTGTGAAGTTCTGAGTTATTATCGAAAGTGTGTGAATTGCATACTTTCTCCATTTTAGGCTAACATTTCACACGATGTGGGCCAGCTTTAGGCAAAATTAAAACGTTTTGAGTGGAGACGGGAAGTAGGAATGTGCCTATAGTGTAACCATTCTTGCAATACAAGAAAAGTCTATGTGTAAGTGTACAATAGAAAGAGTACTGAAAAGTAGCCTTAGTGAGTATTTGTCCTTTTTTATTTTCTAAAAAGTTCCTAACGATTGAAAAAAAAAACTTACCATATAGATATATAATTGTCAAACAACATAAATGTATTTTCGAGCATCAGATCCTTAAATTCTCTTTATTGGTGAAGTATGTCTTAAAATGTTTATTGGATGATCACAAAAGTACAATACTTACTACACAAAAAATCTAGATGTATTTAAAATGTACTCTTTATCTGACATATGTATCTCTTTTGTAACATCAGCTGGTTCCGAAATGCTAGTTGTTGGTTTGAACTGTTCAATATTTGTCAATTATACTTTATAACTACGTATTTAGTGTGTGTGTGTGTGTGTGTGTGTGTGTGTGTGTGTGTGTGTGTGTGTGTGTGTGTGTGTGTGTGTGTGTGTGTGTGTGTGTGTGTGTGTGTGTGTGTGTGTGTGTGTGTGTGTGTGTGTGTGTGTGTGTGTGTGTGTGTGTGTGTGTGTGTGTGTGTGTGTGTGTGTGTGTGTGTGTGTGTGTGTGTGTGTGTGTGTGTGTGTGTGTGTGTGTGTGTGTGTGTGTGTGTGTGTGTGTGTGTGTGTGTGTGTGTGTGTGTGTGTGTGTGTGTGTGTGTGTGTGTGTGTGTGTGTGTGTGTGTGTGTGTGTGTGTGTGTGTGTGTGTGTGTGTGTGTGTGTGTGTGTGTGTGTGTGTGTGTGTGTGTGTGTGTGTGTGTGTGTGTGTGTGTGTGTGTGTGTGTGTGTGTGTGTGTGTGTGTGTGTGTGTGTGTGTGTGTGTGTGTGTGTGTGTGTGTGTGTGTGTGTGTGTGTGTGTGTGTGTGTGTGTGTGTGTGTGTGTGTGTGTGTGTGTGTGTGTGTGTGTGTGTGTGTGTGTGTGTGTGTGTGTGTGTGTGTGTGTGTGTGTGTGTGTGTGTGTGTGTGTGTGTGTGTGTGTGTGTGTGTGTGTGTGTGTGTGTGTGTGTGTGTGTGTGTGTGTGTGTGTGTGTGTGTGTGTGTGTGTGTGTGTGTGTGTGTGTGTGTGTGTGTGTGTGTGTGTGTGTGTGTGTGTGTGTGTGTGTGTGTGTGTGTGTGTGTGTGTGTGTGTGTGTGTGTGTGTGTGTGTGTGTGTGTGTGTGTGTGTGTGTGTGTGTGTGTGTGTGTGTGTGTGTGTGTGTGTGTGTGTGTGTGTGTGTGTGTGTGTGTGTGTGTGTGTGTGTGTGTGTGTGTGTGTGTGTGTGTGTGTGTGTGTGTGTGTGTGTGTGTGTGTGTGTGTGTGTGTGTGTGTGTGTGTGTGTGTGTGTGTGTGTGTGTGTGTGTGTGTGTGTGTGTGTGTGTGTGTGTGTGTGTGTGTGTGTGTGTGTGTGTGTGTGTGTGTGTGTGTGTGTGTGTGTGTGTGTGTGTGTGTGTGTGTGTGTGTGTGTGTGTGTGTGTGTGTGTGTGTGTGTGTGTGTGTGTGTGTGTGTGTGTGTGTGTGTGTGTGTGTGTGTGTGTGTGTGTGTGTGTGTGTGTGTGTGTGTGTGTGTGTGTGTGTGTGTGTGTGTGTGTGTGTGTGTGTGTGTGTGTGTGTGTGTGTGTGTGTGTGTGTGTGTGTGTGTGTGTGTGTGTGTGTGTGTGTGTGTGTGTGTGTGTGTGTGTGTGTGTGTGTGTGTGTGTGTGTGTGTGTGTGTGTGTGTGTGTGTGTGTGTGTGTGTGTGTGTGTGTGTGTGTGTGTGTGTGTGTGTGTGTGTGTGTGTGTGTGTGTGTGTGTGTGTGTGTGTGTGTGTGTGTGTGTGTGTGTGTGTGTGTGTGTGTGTGTGTGTGTGTGTGTGTGTGTGTGTGTGTGTGTGTGTGTGTGTGTGTGTGTGTGTGTGTGTGTGTGTGTGTGTGTGTGTGTGTGTGTGTGTGTGTGTGTGTGTGTGTGTGTGTGTGTGTGTGTGTGTGTGTGTGTGTGTGTGTGTGTGTGTGTGTGTGTGTGTGTGTGTGTGTGTGTGTGTGTGTGTGTGTGTGTGTGTGTGTGTGTGTGTGTGTGTGTGTGTGTGTGTGTGTGTGTGTGTGTGTGTGTGTGTGTGTGTGTGTGTGTGTGTGTGTGTGTGTGTGTGTGTGTGTGTGTGTGTGTGTGTGTGTGTGTGTGTGTGTGTGTGTGTGTGTGTGTGTGTGTGTGTGTGTGTGTGTGTGTGTGTGTGTGTGTGTGTGTGTGTGTGTGTGTGTGTGTGTGTGTGTGTGTGTGTGTGTGTGTGTGTGTGTGTGTGTGTGTGTGTGTGTGTGTGTGTGTGTGTGTGTGTGTGTGTGTGTGTGTGTGTGTGTGTGTGTGTGTGTGTGTGTGTGTGTGTGTGTGTGTGTGTGTGTGTGTGTGTGTGTGTGTGTGTGTGTGTGTGTGTGTGTGTGTGTGTGTGTGTGTGTGTGTGTGTGTGTGTGTGTGTGTGTGTGTGTGTGTGTGTGTGTGTGTGTGTGTGTGTGTGTGTGTGTGTGTGTGTGTGTGTGTGTGTGTGTGTGTGTGTGTGTGTGTGTGTGTGTGTGTGTGTGTGTGTGTGTGTGTGTGTGTGTGTGTGTGTGTGTGTGTGTGTGTGTGTGTGTGTGTGTGTGTGTGTGTGTGTGTGTGTGTGTGTGTGTGTGTGTGTGTGTGTGTGTGTGTGTGTGTGTGTGTGTGTGTGTGTGTGTGTGTGTGTGTGTGTGTGTGTGTGTGTGTGTGTGTGTGTGTGTGTGTGTGTGTGTGTGTGTGTGTGTGTGTGTGTGTGTGTGTGTGTGTGTGTGTGTGTGTGTGTGTGTGTGTGTGTGTGTGTGTGTGTGTGTGTGTGTGTGTGTGTGTGTGTGTGTGTGTGTGTGTGTGTGTGTGTGTGTGTGTGTGTGTGTGTGTGTGTGTGTGTGTGTGTGTGTGTGTGTGTGTGTGTGTGTGTGTGTGTGTGTGTGTGTGTGTGTGTGTGTGTGTGTGTGTGTGTGTGTGTGTGTGTGTGTGTGTGTGTGTGTGTGTGTGTGTGTGTGTGTGTGTGTGTGTGTGTGTGTGTGTGTGTGTGTGTGTGTGTGTGTGTGTGTGTGTGTGTGTGTGTGTGTGTGTGTGTGTGTGTGTGTGTGTGTGTGTGTGTGTGTGTGTGTGTGTGTGTGTGTGTGTGTGTGTGTGTGTGTGTGTGTGTGTGTGTGTGTGTGTGTGTGTGTGTGTGTGTGTGTGTGTGTGTGTGTGTGTGTGTGTGTGTGTGTGTGTGTGTGTGTGTGTGTGTGTGTGTGTGTGTGTGTGTGTGTGTGTGTGTGTGTGTGTGTGTGTGTGTGTGTGTGTGTGTGTGTGTGTGTGTGTGTGTGTGTGTGTGTGTGTGTGTGTGTGTGTGTGTGTGTGTGTGTGTGTGTGTGTGTGTGTGTGTGTGTGTGTGTAAACAGCATAACTCAAAAGCAGATTTCGATACGAAATTTGTCAAGAAAATCTATCCTATACTACTCTTTCCATAGGACAGCGTTTATTTTCCACTCATGGCTTCATCTGCTGAAATATGATTTACATAAATAGGCACCGTGCTTTTGTTTGTGTTTAAGTAACTTCTCAAGTCTATGCAGTTGAATAATTTACATTCTACGTTCGAAAAACGTCCATAACAAATACTAGTTTTTGGTGTAATTCATAATGTTTGCCAACGGCATTATTTCATTCAGGCATGAAGATTTTGAAATGATTTGTTGTGTCTTTCAGAAGGATGTTGACATTCACTGCAATCTGATTATTTTATTTAACTATTCAGATTCCGGAGACTCGAAAAAAAAATTACAACATCAATTTCTTCCTGGAAGGAAGACGTTACCAAAACTTCCTGTGTTGTATATGTAGATTTCCTTTCATCTTGCAAGTTCAGAGGAAAACCACAGAGGAACTCGGCGGTTAAATGACATTCTAGATTGAAAAATGTATCAACACAATGTCCTACTTGTAACTATGGTTCAATTCTAAGTGATACAACACAGTCTCTAGCGTCTAACAATTCCTTATTTAATTGTACAGAACTGCAATAATCCAGATACGTTCAGATTCCTTTGCCGGATATATTGCTATGCTCAAATTCTGGATTTTTCTTGTTTACACTTTAGTAGGAAAAGGAACTACTGTACTCGATTCAAAAACTCGAAATGGAGTTTTTACAGAAAATTAGTATTTTGGGGTTTCCCGTATACAAAAACGTACTTTTAGAAAAAAATGTCTTTATACAGTTCCGCATCTACAAACATACAGTTCAAAACGAGATATCGGATTCAACAAACTTTGTACTCTATTTCCAAGGATGCGACACGAAAAGATTCCAAAAACCCTTCACCTCAAATGGATGAATGAATTTCTGCATTTCCTTTAAGTGGAACATAGGGTCTCTGAACCTTGAGGCCCGCAGGCAACGGGATGAGTGATCAGCCCATCGACGGAAGTGAACATACGAGAGAGATGAGGTGATAGGAAAGATGATGGAGCAATCGGTGGAATGCTGTCGGGAGAAATCGGAGGACCCGGAGAAAATCCACCTCAGTGTCATGTTGTCCATCACAAATCTCACTTTGCGTTCGCCTGAGATCGAACCCGGGCCGACTTGGTGAGAGCCAAGCGGTGTAAACCACTCAGCCTGTCATGTAATATACTCAATTAAATAATAACTCAATCTGTTTTGTAAGCAGAGTTCAGAGGAATAATATTTACATTATTATTTTATTTGTTAAGTGCTCTTAATAAATATCACTTCGAGGCTCTGATTTTATAAATAAATTCACTTTATACTACTTTTTACGGTTAATATCCTTTAATCTGAGAGGTCTTATCGGATGATGAAAGATGCTTAAATGAGCCTCGGGTTCACAGAGCTTAAAGTTAGCCAATATTTGTATTTACAGCATAAGAGAAACCTCCAGGGAAAAGGAAACTTACCCGGTAATTCATTTTAGCCGAGATTAGATCTCGGAACCTGGTATTGGAGGTATGCATGCTGCACGCATAGCACAGAGGTGGACTTCGCTGTTTATCAGTAATCTCAAACCCTCGTGTCATTACTTCTTAAGATCTACAAGAAAATATATTACACTCATATAGCTTTCTCTATGTATTATTGTTCATTACTTTCTCTATGGCGAACTTAAGTATAGGAAGTATTACATTCCACCGAAAGATTTTGGGACTGAATCCAAAAAGAAACATTTTTAGAAGTTCAGCATTTTCCAAAGATGCGTTACAAAGATTTCAGATCCCCCTTCCAAAACTACTTTTATATAGAAACCTTTCCGAAAATTGATTTTCTCAAAAACCAGTCTAAATACTTTATGCAATTAATCATTTCTAAGAGTTTCCTTGCTAATTGTTTTTCCCCTTCTTTCTTTCTTTTAGTTTACCTCCTCTAACGTTAAGTCATATCGGACGATGAATAAAATAGGTGAAATGATGTCCAATAAGCCCAGGATCCATAGAGCTTAAAGTTAACCGACATGCGCCTTTCAGGATAAGGTAAAATTCCGTAAAGAAACCTTATCCAGGTTACTCACCCGTAGCATTCGAACTGGGCCTAGCGTGAGACACGCTGCAGAGGCGGTCTTGGTATTGATATACATTTTCCAATGCTAATGCTTTTCTCAATTTGGAAGTAATTCGTTCTTTTTATTCCTTGATCATACAGGGAGGATGCAATTTTAAATTTACACATATCAACGCGCCTTTTGAAAATCTATCGGTTTAGTCTACTTTACTTATTCCCAGTAAAGAAATATGTATATCAAATAAAATAATTATATATAATTAAGAAATAGTGAATGTAGAAGCGTATGTGAATGTATAGTATATATTTTAAAAAAATTAAAAATACAGAGACACGGATTGTTTTCATATGGTAAATCTTTGTCAGGCTTAAAATCTCGATATGGAATTTTTGGTCAAAGTATAACCATTCCTCGACCTGCTCCGTGGCGTAGTGGGCTAAGGCGTCATGCTTTGGTTCCTTACCCGGCATCGATCCTACCCCTGGGGCTTGCGGATTTTAAGTCCCGGATATAGGACCCTACCCACTCAGCATTGTGAGAAAATTGAGGAGCTGAGTTAGGTATCGAATCCTGGTCTAGAACGCCAACTTTCTGGCTGGGGGTGCCGAGATGCTGACATCTCCACCCTGTATCGGTTGATGATTGTCCACCTCTGCCTTGAGTATGTGGGCGTGAGGTCGGTAGTCGCGTCGGCAGGCTTTGGCCCACTTCGGGCTGTTGTGCCATAGGTTGATTTTATTTTTCACAATAATTCCTTTGAACTCTAGGAGTTATAAAAAGAAACAAACAGTGATTTTTTCCCTAAGTTTAATTTTATTCCTGTCATCTTTGGCTTCAGTTTGATTACTGAATAATAAAGCTTGCATTTGCTCGTATTTTGTAATCTCAAAAAATCAATTAAAATTTAATTTAAAACATCATCTGGTTCTACTTGAAATGGGAAAAAAATAAGGGGGAAGGAGATAAGAAGATAAAACATATAATACCGTGAAGATCACCGATAAAAGTTTATAACTTTTTGTTATGATAATTACCAACGAATACAACTAGCAAAAACTGATATTTTCCCTTTTGAATCTATACTTAAAGTGTGTATAATTATCATGAAAATAAACACTGATTAAGATGACTAAAATTACTGTCAGTACCTTCTGCATTTTTCATACAATCTAGCTCTTGTTCTAGGGGAGAAAATGGTTATAGCACCCTTTTCATAGATAATCCCAGGAAGAGTTTACAAATTTATCTGCTGAAACTTGTAACCTTGAGTGGACTTTATTACCACTATTCCAAAAATGTAATTACTTTATTTGTTTTGTATAAAATCACATTATCATTGTGTCTGTTGTCAGATCTGTTGAACTAAATGAATGAACACTCGATTAGACAGGTAGAATTAGACTGACAAATTCAGTGTAATCGATTAGTTACGGAATACCAACCACCCTACCAATAGTGGGCGTTAGAGAACAGTCTCAATAGAGAGAGAACTCTCAATATTGACCTAACATCAAAATCAATTAATACACATCTTTTCAAAAACATAATTTATTCCGAAATTGATACTATTTGAATGTGTATTATTTAAAATAATGTTCAAAGTTCAAGAAACCTACTGGGCAGGACTGGAATGCTTCTTAATACTATTACAGTTCAGTAACGAGTTCACATTTTGAAATGAAAAGCTTTTAAATCCCTTGAGGGCAAAGGCCTTGAAAAGCTCATTAGAGCCTTGTACAGTCGCTGCACTCCAGTAACGGCGTACTTTCATGTCCTTAGCACTCTCATTGTTTACTTCACACACTTAACATTTCACATTTTATCGGATAAAATTGAATACTTGTAATGTATTATAAGACAAACTGCCGTGATTGGTCTATAATTGAGGCATTGCTAAACGTATTGGTCATCAACAAATCCGCGGCGTATGAATGGAATAGTTAAGGAACGTTGTATGATGTTTTTCTTTCTTAAGCAAATTCTGAAATAAATACCTGTTTAGTGAGGGTTATGTTCGTTGGACAGTGAAGGAAGAAGTAACTTAACAACGTATTTTGTGTTCTTGTTCTGTTATCTATTGATAAAACACACCTCGACTTCTAAACACACCTCGACTTCTGCAGACTATTCTGTCGTACTTACTTAAGTTTATCCTGGCAGTTCGACATCGATGATGATGGTGAAGTTATCGTGACTACATGAGGGTAACTGAAGGCCAAGAGCCGGTTGGGGTCCTGTTAAATCAGACCACACCTTGCTCTCTTGGTCTCCATTGTACTTGGATGGCACCCGGGGTCACGTATGACACATTAACGAACGGGATCGCAATTCATTATTCCGGTCGCAATCCGTTTCACACCACGTTCAACATACTGAAAGTCGCCATAGCTATGGAAACAATACATTGTCTTATTCCGTGTCTTAAGATCACCACATAAAAGCTTTCCGCCTCATAATTCATGTCAAAACGGCCCTTGTTGATAGATTTGGCAAATATAAAAACATTCGAAAGTTTCAATATACATTGTCAGCAGATGTTTTGAGACGGGAAAAATAACTTTTGCGATGTGCTACATTCATATGATTTTCTTCTCGTCCTTCTACATCCTACTATCTACTTCATAGATTAAACAAACCTTTGCAAAAATGGTTTCCTTACACATTTCGCTCAGGGATACAGGAGGCTGAATTGACGATCAAATTTTTAAAAGCTAGGCCACTATTTTTGAAAATTTATACTCTTCGCATGACCATGCTAAAAGAGTGGTGACCAACCACATCAAATTTATGAGATATTGGAAAATTCGAAAAATTTTAAATGAATATCTTGGAAATAATTTTTGTATACGTTTCTTAAATACGAGATCCATGTTATTTTTACAGGAAATTTTTGTCTATCCCTTATGGCCATGTAAAATTATACAAATTCGATTCAAGGTGAAGAGAACTTCGTGAACTTTTCGAGAAAATGCAAGCATTATATACAATATGTACTGCAAATATCCTAAATGTTTAGCATTTTAATCAAAATTGTCATTCATTTTTGAGTAAGTAAAACATGAAAATGTTTTTCACGTAAAAAGTAGTTAGTGTGGAAGCATTTTCTTTAAAACATTCGCGTCGCATTGGTTTAGAAGATGCTGATGTTATTTATTCAACTTCTCGATTTTTAATTATGTTGTTCACCGACTTTCAGATAGACAGAGGACATCCTTCACTAAAGTTTTACTTTGATTCAAGGATGCAAAAACATGCATTTCCAATGAAAAAGTGATAAATATTTGTAGAATGAGACACAATCATATCTTCTATGTATAATACTGAGTAAGTAAAAATGTGGATATATTATTACTATTGTTGTCAATAATCTTGTTATTATTTGCAGTGATCAATTTCCCAATAACTGTTTTAAGTTTAATGCCTTTTAACTTGGTAATTATATTGGACAATGAATAAAATTGATGAATTGATGCTCAAGTGAGCCTGGGGTCCGTAGAATTTACGCGACTTTTATCTTTCAAAAGACCCTTATCCTGGTAACTCTTAATGCTGAGATTCGAACTCTTGGTCTCATTATTAACAGGCTATGTCCACGTCATAAAAACAAGCCTAATGCTTTTATACTCCTTTTCTGGCATAACAGACTGATAAATCAGTTTAAATTACATAAGAAATGCATATTAATTCTGACAACATCCGTGCAATACACAATTAATTATATACACTTTTAATATTCTCTTTGAAATTTGTTTTTCGTTTGCAGTTTGTAGAACAGATGCGCCAAGTGAAAAAGATTTATATTAAATGACTTCATGCACATATGAAATTATTTTTAGTCCTGGGTAGGAAGTATTAATTCCATTGCTAAATTTTTTATAGTATAGCTCTATAATAAGAGATTAATATAATGAATACCCCACAAATAGCGACACTGTGTTAGTGAAAGTGCATTAAAATACCAAACGCTAACCTCAAAGAGCGCTTAAGTTCGAGAGAGCTTATCAACATAAGAGTTCTAGTCTGTGAAATTTTATAAAATAATTACTCAGAAGTTAAATGCTGACAGAAACAAAGGGTATGCATTGGGTCGTAAATTGGAAGATTTATGTACGATTTTTTATGCTAAGACACGAGCTACTGTCCTAACCGACGCCGTCAGGGGTCACTATATCTGTTCACCGTTAAATGTTTCTCTGCCAGCATCAAAAAGTAAAAAGTTCTAAGTTCCAAGTACCTCCCAGGACATATTTTGTCAATTATGAGGTCTAGGATAGCTTGGACATAAAACCTCAGTCAGATAGAACGGTCCTTGTGGGATTACTACTTGGCTGGAGGTTAAATCGACCCCACAGCCTCATTCGATTTGTAAATCCTACCACACTATTTTAATTTTCTTCACAAAACTGTAATTTTCGGAAGAAATGAATGTCCCCTAACTCTAAAATGCTGTGCAATTCTTTTATGTTTCTTTACTGAAACAACTGACAAAACCTTCCACGCTGTGATTTTGTCTTTCATATCCATTTGGAAAGAGCCGGTCAACGCGGGTTTTTTATCACTATTTCCGGGACTCTAAATTGAATGCTGGAGTGGTCTCTACTTTACCTGAGTTTCACGTCCCCATTTCTTCCTTTCATCTGTTTCAGGGTTGAAGGACGATGTGTTGGTGTCCGGTATGTTGTGGCAGGACGCGAATTGTGCCTTCCAGAAAGATTTGTCTCTAGAGTTTAGTCAGACCGATAAGGATCCCTTCATGAGGATGGCTGGGTCTGTGGGCCCTCCAGACAGTAAGGGGGCTACGTCGGGTCAGGATGTGTTCCATTTGGAATTCCGTCCTTGCCAGCGCTCATCGTGGTCCGGATCTGGCCGCCCTTCGGGTATCCCTCCTCCTCATACCCGACATGTTACTATTTTCATAACAATGGATACACGAATAAAGAATATGTTTTTATTAATAAGTCAAACTGGAAAACAGACATTTCTGAAATAAACAGTTCATAGTTTTTACTAAAGTGAACGCACTTGGACAGTTTAGCTGAGGCTTTAAAGAACGCCAAACAATCAACTCCCAGAACTCATCTGATGAACTTGTGTGGCTTATCATGAGCTTGAAAACGAATCTAGAGGTAGATATGGCAAATATCGCCTATCCTAGGTCATTGCCAGTCGAGATGAACTAACTCAAGGTTCAGATACTTACAGGCACGTGATTAAATAGTCTTTAATTCGTGGGAAAAGCAAACCATTCTTTCGGTTCTCATAGAAGAAAAAGAGGTTTTAATTGTAAGAGCTTCGAACATAATCTCAAAGAATAACCTGTTAAAGTAGATATATTTTGTTTAATAACACCATCGCCAAGTAGCTTCTAACTCTCTCTTTCTTATAATTTTGAAAGCTTGTGTAACATTGTTCACATTTGCGACTGTGGTGTGTCCAATTTCATGCGCGGGGGCAGTCTTTCCTTCAATTTAATTATATAAAATCAGTTGCATATATAATTGAGGATCGGTGTAATAATTACATTTCGAATATGTATTCATATGCTTGCTTGAAATTGAACTCACTCTTATGATGGATTGAACAATATTAAACGTTTGGAATATGATAACAATTGTGAATGATTGCGGGGACCTTAAGAGTTTGCAACATAAAAGAAACCTTACAGTGAGAAAACTATAAGTTATTTGACAATTAAAGGAAGGATATATAGTTACTACGCTAGTCACGCAAGAGAAATGAATTTAGTTCATTACTCATGAGATGACCTACTGAATCACAGGACACGTGTGCTGTTGGCACTACCAGCTAATTAATCATGCGACATTCGCCGACGTACCCCAGGCAAAAGATTGCAGCTTCCAAAATTCCTTGCACGTTTTTACTTATCTTACCGGATCTATCTACCTCGTCACAGCTAAAAGAGGGTGCCGAATTATTCTCCACTCTTCTAGTACAGTAAGGACATGGCCGCGTGCTAAATTCATACTCAAACACTGATTTAACTGGATATTCGGAGAAGCACGCTTTTATTGCACATAGAAACGTATTTTTCCAAGGAATTAATTTGCATTTTCTCTTTACAATACATAAACGATAAATAAAAAGAGGCACGGTATACATACTTAAATACCTACAGATGAATATGGTAACCTGCGCTTATGATGATAATCATTAACACGTACTAAAGCCACAAGAAATGCCAAAATACGATAGATCGTACTTTTGCGTGGTGTTTGAAATAATAGTGCACTGCATAGTAAATATAAATAGTAATATATTTAATATTTAATTTAATAATATTAATAGTAATTTAAATTTCTTTGGTGTACCTACCTAAAAAGGAAAAATATGTATAAAAAATCTGAAAATCTGAAGCAAAAAGCTGTTCTTACAGACGTTACTTTTCTATCTCTTTCATGCTTACAGAAACTTGATGTATTGTATTTGCAGAAAAGGTTTCATTACGCCTTTGTTGTTGCTACAAGGAGATTGAAACAAGTGAAGACTTTAAAACGCAAATCGCTATATGCTGGCCTTTTTTATTCTACACATTTTGATGATAAGTCGCACATTCGTGCTTGTGGGTAGTTAATTATTATGTTTCTTTGTCGTATTCCACCAGTGACTTCTTCTTACACCTCAATATGTGGTATCTCTCGCAGGTGTCCTCGCACAAAAACATTAATTGCACTCCACGTTCGGATCATATACATTTTTTTATTGCACACTTTAAAATGGAAGCCATGCACTGCCATTCTAGTACGAGGTGAGGTGCCTTTTCAGTTCTGGTTGCTCATAGTTTCTGTGCAGTACAAATCTTCCCATATTTCTTCCCTCTTCTGTTGTAGACTTCCGATCGCTTCTCTGGAACTGGTTGTGGCCCTTACTACTGGGTGATATCTTGTATCTTCTATGAGGAAGCTTTCTCCTGTTAGGACATACGCCAATCTTGATCTCATATGTTGAAACGCCTAAGACTCTCTTTATGAATGCACCTTTTATCTTTTCTAATTTCTCAAACTGTCAAGCAGTGATGTATTCCCATACTAATTCCATTCCATATGTTAATGCAGGCATAAACTTTGGCTGAAATAATTTCATTGCTGTCCCCACCGACATTTTTCTTAATTATCTTATTTCATTCGAGCTTTTTGTCACCGAAACAATGCGATCTGTTAGATGAATTCTAAAATTTCTTTCTGTAGTTCGTATAGTTTATCCATAGATATTTGAAGCTATTGGATCTCTTTAGTTCTTTCCCTTTATGACATTCCGTCTGCTGCCCTCCGTTCCTTAAGATTACTAGTTCGTTTTTTTTTTTTTTTTTTCGTTTACCTGTATCTCGTTTGATTCTGCCCACCCCACAAGTATATCCATACCTTTATGGAGCTCATCTCTGTTTTCGGACGCTATAGCCATGTCGTTTATATATACTTGCATCTGTTTCCTTGCTTATCCTATCTCCTGCATCCGTGGTGGAAGCGTTGAAAGGCACTGGGCTAAACAGGCCACCTTGTAGAACACCACTTGTTTGCTTTATTCAGTTGGATCTTCCTATTTCATCGTCTATATTTATTTCATTTTCCGCTAGTATATTTGAAATCGGTCTTGCGAGGTTTGATTGTCCGATCATCGTTTCTAATTTCCTAATAAACAGCTGTCTGTTGAGTTCCAAAGCTTTGGTGTAGGTAATCTATAAAAATGACATAATTTCCCTTTTTTTTTCCTTTCTAAAGCCTGCTGTATGTCTTTGAGGAGATTCCCACTGCCATTATAGTTGATTGTTCTTTCCTGAATTCAAGCTGATAGTTGGAAAGTTGAGGTTTCATTAACGTGCTCACTTTAGGGTTGATGATTCAAGCGCCACTCCTCTATATGAATTTGGATCGTTTGTGTCACCTTTTCCTTTGTATAATCTTTATTGTAGATCTTCTCCAAGCTTTAGGTATCTGTCCAGTGCTCAAACACTTGTTGAATAGTTCTACCCATATTCTTACTTACTGCGCTGCTGTCTGACGGAGATGTTTATTCTTTATGCTGGCTTTGAAATTTCATACTCTTTGTATATAACCCGAAACAATACCTAACAAATTCTATTACCATCACATGGGGTTTTCTATCATTTACTTTTACCTAGTTTCTACAAATTATTCTTATCAGGTCTTGTTTTATAGTGATATTGGAATAAACTATTGTGAAATCACATTTTTTTATTCTACGATAGGGTTAATAGAAACTAGTATGACAGTTAAATGTTTAAAAGCGTGCCGCTATGTAGTGGCCTATTACTTCACGAGAACAACTGAATGGTATCTACCTTTAAAACAAAAGTGTTACAATTCACATTAGACTATTCCAACAAAAACTTATGTTTCTATATACTTGATGTTTGAGATAAATGGCTTCATTATATATTTCGTTACAAGCTACAAGAGGAACAGAGGAGCTGAAATGAGTAACATCCTTAGCCGATGTTGGAATTGTAATAACATCACGCGGAACAGTTAATGGTTGTAATACTTAAAAATAAAGCTAGAAGGTGCCTATTAAACAATTCAAAGCAATAGAAGCAATTTCTTGTAAATGGTTTGTAAAAGAAGAAAGAGAAATTGTGTATTTTAAGGAGATGTACACGTTTTCCTGCAACCGTTTTTGTTTTACCAATTAAGCAAAATATGTTCCAAATAATTCCGACGCAGTAGGCTGGAGTGTTGTTTTGGTTCCCTGTTACGGAATGCATCCAGGTTGGATAACATCCCTGGGGTGTGGATTTTAAATCCAGGATATACGACCGGTGCTCACTCAGCATAGTGTAGAATTTGAGGAGCTACGATAATGAATCCCAGTCAAGAAAGCCAACTTTCCAGCTGGGGTTTTCGAGATGCTGACATCTCCCTGTATTGTTTGGATTGATGGCCCACTTCAGCCTTGCTTATGTGGGCGACAAGCCGGCATTCAGGTTGGCAGGCTCAGGCCCGCTTCGGGCTGTTTGCCGTGGATTAATTAAAGCGTTAGAGCCATTTTTGAGGATATTAGAATTTCATAAACTTCTTCTAAGGAAAGGAAAGTTCGTCATGGAAGATTTTTCATACTTATGTTTACATCCATAGAAGGTGAACCTAAATCGCATTTAATTATTTACCCAGTCTTCGATTTTGAGTAATGGTGTTCGTAGCCACAAGCACTTATTTTAACTTTTTTTTTCCAAATGAGGTTTCTTTTTATTCAGGATACCTCGTAACACAAAATTCTGTAAATATCAATGTTGATTTTATTGGGGAAATAAAATACTTTCACTACTCATCATAAGCAGGTGCTAGAGAAAGTAAACATGTAAAAGTGTTAGCAACTTTAAAACAATAGCAACAAATGTTTTAGAAGTGTTTGTTATAATTTTTTTTTAAATGACAATATGTTCTTATTGAGTTTTTTTAAACTACATTTTTAGTGTAGTAAGGATTTGTCTGATATAGTTTATCAATTATAAGAGGAACTATACAAATTGAATTTAGACTAAAGAGGACTTCAAAGACTACTTAGAGTATACTTTTTATTAGTTATGTACATATTTTATTTAAAACAGAGGAATTTTTTAGAAAATAAAAAACTTTGCATACTAAGGGGAGTTTGAGTGTGGGATTTTCTTTAATGCAGAATTTTGAACTTATCCAAAATCTCAATTTTGATTCTAAATGTTCACAGGCACACATGATCTTGTTTCATTATTATTATTATTATTATTTTTTTCTGAATTCAGGGAATGTTAAAATGTATATCCAGCTCTGTGTATCTGAAATTTTTGTAATATACAATATTTTTCTACTCATTATAAACCTCATAAGATAGTAAAACTGAATGTTTCTTGACTTGCTGTTTAACCACTGAAAAACGCATGTCTATATATAGCAATTATATTGCGATTACATTTAATAATGGTATTCAGAAAAAGCGGGTAAGAAATAAAATTTCACATTTAAAGTGTTACTTTTTATTACTATTTGAATCAGTCATTTATCTTAACTTGCAATGTTCCTATGATACATTTTTATTTTACAAGATTAAAGCTTGGTTTAAAATCCCCGACATGGAAATTGGAATGACTATTTTGTGATCTATATTTACAGTCATGCACATAAAATACACCAAGTGTATAGTGATTATTCTTGTTGTCTTTTTTCTTTTACTTTCTTCTAAGGAATATTTCTCTTTTCCCCCACCCATTTTATCTCATGAAAATCATATGCTGAAAGAAACTGATTGTTATAAAATATGGATCTACCTAAATCAAGCTTCCACAAGTGAACTATCTGTGCTCAAACTGATACCAGCACCACAACATTTACACCTCCTACATTTCTCACTATAACTAACTAGTGTGGGTAAGTAGGATTAAAACTGTTATGTGAAACTGGGGACATGGAAGCGTTGGTTAATTTCATTTTTCTTTCCTTTCTGTTAAGACTAAGACAACTGACACATTTAGTGTATTAAGCATATTTCAGATAGAAATGACTGCCATTAGTATTTGAGATAGATTTCTGAACCATAAAACTTTCAAAATAGTTCAACTATCTGTTACCACTTTATTGATATATTCTTTTAACAGCATTGAATTAAAGGAACTATGGCTATTCTTATACCTTTCTATAGAGTGGGCAAAAATCCCAGTGTACCATCATTATACCATTATATTATATTTAAAAAATATACATAGAAATATGTTGTATATTATATATGAAAGTATACCTAATTACTGAAATGTTCTTGGGTTTTTATCTTTTTTGTTGTACTGGTAATTGTGAAATGACATAATTTACAATAATGAATTAATTGACTAATGTTGCACAATTGCCACCTCTTCAGTATACAAGGTGTAACAAAAAGGTATGTCAAAACTTTGGGAAAACCTTTTTTACATATAGAGGATAAACAAACGTTATACAAACATAGGTCCGGAAATTGTTTACTTCCATGGTAGAGCGCCTTTCCACAACTATGCTTACATGGTGAGGTGTATAATATGTAGCTGACCTGTGGCCATAACCCCACAACAGAACAGTGGTTTAATTGTGTAATAGTAAACATTCACTTTTACATCTGGTTAAATTGGGTGGAGATGATGCATTTCACCAGTCATTGCGCTACAGTACCCTTGTTAGGCACCGGTGCTCAGTTCATGCATAATGGAGCTGCTCCTCTTTTCAGGCTTTCTGTCCATTGACTTCTGAATAGCAGGTTTCCTGCTACATGGATAGGAAGAAGTGAACCAATCCCATGGCCTTCATGCTCACTTAACTCACTACATTTTTATTTGTGGGAACATTTGAAATCTCTTGTTTATTCAACTCCAGTTCCAGATATAAACTCTTCATGCTCGTATTGTGGAAGTCTGCCAAGCAATATAAAATTCTCAAGGCCTAACTCAGCTCATTATGGAGTCCATGCGATGGCACATTGATGGATGCATTGGAGCTAAGATGCCATTTTGAACCTGTGCTCCATTGCGCTGTCATTGAGTATTGTTGTATAGGGTTCAGCTATAGAAAAAGTGGTCTAAAAAAGAAATAAACAATTTGTGAACCAATGTTCATATAATGTTTTTTATCCTCTATTCACAAGAAATGCTTTCTTGAATTTTTGACATACATTTTATTACAACTGTACATGTCACACAAAATGAGTGTTTCTGATAGTTTGTTAAAATGTGAAAACAAAAACCCATTGCTATGTTATATACCTAAGTTTCTGGTTTTGAGAAATAACAAAAAAATGTTTTATTTGATCTGTGTAATTTACATTTTGCCCAGTATATATATTTTTCTTATATAGTTTGTCACTTTTAGGAAGCACAAGAGTATCTTCTACACCATTAATAGCATCACTGTCTCAGGATTGTCAAATTCATATTTGCTTCACATGCAATTTAACTTGGCAAAGCCAGGGTTGCATAATGGCCTAGGCAATAGTGCAGATGTTGGTTCAGTTCTGAAATATTGAGCCAATTATAGACAAAGTGTTATTAAAACCAAACAGTGTTCCTGATGCCTGCCTCTTGATGACTTGAATAGCAATGACCCCAAATTTCCAGTCTTTGTAGCTTATAACTTGTTCAGGTTGAAAGCTTTTCTCTCACATTTGTTCAGTGTCATCTAACCAAACTGAACCTTGTGTGATTAAAGTAAAAGTATTTATTTGGCCTCTAGAAAACCATGCATAAACCATAGTTTCTTTCCATTTTAAAATAGTCATATCCATTAATAAACACTTTTGAAGTATACTGATTTTCAGTTTTCTTCCTTTGTTAATTTTCTCTCCCTATTTATACTGTTGGCATCTTGTTTACAGAATTTTAAATAACTACTGAAATTTGTTTTTTGATCAAATACTGCATAAAAACTGGATTTAGTGGAGTTGTACTGAGATTTTTACCTCACTCTCTGTTTACATGGGCAGTGTCATAATTATTGATCAATAACTTCTATTCTGGATTAAAAAATTGGTATTATTTCAATAACCGACAGCTCTAAGTAATCTATATTTATGGACTACCAGTCTGCTTATTAACAGCAGTGCTGAATAACTACACCAAAATGTGTTTATACATTCAGGGCAGCTTCCTTTTATGAACATTCAAGCAGCTTCATTAACTTAAATATATGAAGCCTAATATCTGCAAATCAATAAGAGGCCCAAACACCTGGAAAGACAAGTGAAAGATGCTATTGCTGCAGGATCTTTGCAGAAGTGGAGAAGTAAGACACTACAATAGGATCTGCCCATTGTATTGCACATGACAAAGCAGAAGCTATGTGAAGTAGAAGTGCAGCAATGAAGATGTTTCTGATAACCATTGATAAGGTGTGCACAAAGAAGGGAAGGCCAGCAGGCTCCAGCATTCACTTACAATCATATATAAGTCCAACATGTGTTTGTTTTGTTGTTCCACTATCAGTGGCTTTACATTTCTTTCTGCTCACCTACCATACAGAATTCCTCTCTGTGTCCAGAAAGCAAGAGAATATGGTCTCTGTTATCACAGAGCTTGCAGTGGACTGTGTAATCAACTAGAACTTCCTTCTCTGTACTGGAACTTCCAGAATATTCTTTTGATTGTAATTTTTTGGAAAGTGCAGGAATTCCTGCAAGCTTTAAGACTTCCCAACTAATCAAGGCTACAGGACAGTCATTGCACTCCATATGATGCTCAGCGCCTTCTACAGGAAAATGGTACAGTTACAGTAACAACTGTTAACATTTATTATAGATCAATAATTAGGACACGATCCCTGATACCTCAAACAAGCACTGCTCTAACTTGCAGCCCAGATAATGAAACAGACTATGTCAAAATCTACTTCCCTTCATTATCGTTATCTTAAGAAGTAAATTATGATCAGATACAATACAAATGTTTCATCACTAACAAGCTCACTGTTATTATAACATGAACAAATGAGTAACGGTGGTAGCAAACATTTCTTCTCTTATTTTCTGCGCATGCTAACAATTACCATAAGACAATGACTGAACAAATGTATTCCAAACTAATGCACAACTAAATTAAAGGTAAAAGCATCTAATATGGGTAGTGGAGAGGGCAAATAAAATCAATTTGGGCGGAATTTTATCGAAAGGGTCCTTTGGATGGACACGCATGGATGGAATAGGTTATCTACAGGTTTTAAAACTTTGCACAGATTATAACATACTCCAATAACATTTTCAAATTTAAAACAGTAACAATGTATTAGAGTTTTCTGAAATATAACAAGGTAAAAGATGATGCTATGAAGTGGACATATAAAAAAATATTAACAGTTTCAATGTTCTCTATGTAATGTGTTTAACAATATATCACACAAGACTTTTAGTATAGCTGCAGATTTCTCAACCTAAAATACTTCCTTATTAGCATCAACAAATATTGCATATAATTTTTTCAATATTTGGCAGTGCATGCTGTGAAGAGTTTCAAGCAAATTATGCTAGTACAGATACTGCATCCTAACTTTAGAGTGATAAAGTACCAATTTACATTTATGTATTACTTTAAAAGATTATTTTACCATTAAAGCTAATACCAGAAATTAATGTAAAATATTTTTTTATTTTTATGTATATGAAAAAATGGATTAAGGGAACCATAAAGGAAACATTTATCAGCTTCAGTTTGTTTTGAACAGTGAGACAATCTTAAAAACCAAGAACTAGGGATGCCATTCTGAAGCTGACAACCTAACAAATATACCAAAAGTGATACTGGACCCAAAAGCAATGGAGCATTTTAATGGGGGAAAAAACCTGATGATACAGTTGCCAGATTAGTATGTCGGGACTCTTTATGAAAATAAAGCAAACAGAATGCAGCTATAGGTCAACACAGAAAATGATGCAATTATTACAATCAAAATAAGCATTCATAATTTTAATTTGTAAAATAATGTTACTGCAGTAATTCAGTTTTGTCCATTCACCCGATTTATCTCAATGCATAAGACTGTGTCACCTTCAGAATAAGTATACACAAACTGAAGCTTCGGGAGACAAGCAATATGTGTTGCCTATAATCTGAATAGCAATGTAGGATACTAAAGCAAGTATAAACCAACAGGAAAGATAAATTTTTCAGTCAAGAAATTGGGAGTTCTGCCAGTCCAGTTTGGGGCAGCCCAGTTTGATATCTCTAAATTTGAGCTAACTGATGATAATAAACATCCAGATGTAAATGTAAAGACAGCTTAAAAGCTGAAAAGTTTAAACAAATCACTTATTCTTTTACCACAGTAATAAAAGTGAAGATGTTCTGTGGTACAGAAATGTGGAAACTTGATGGAAATATTAGCAGAGGATTTTAGGATATTTAAGGATATGAAAAGCCAGCAACATTTTGAAGACCATCCTTGTGAGTGAATAAATATGCCAAATACTCAGCCAAAAAAATTGGAACTTCAATGCTCAGATGTCATTTTGGGTCAAAATTATTTGTATTTCTGAGTACAACTCAAGTAGTTAACTTAGAATGTGAATAAAATTCCAGTTTCCAACAGTGGAATGTTGCTTAAAGATAAGTTGTTGACAACTAGAAATAGAAGATTTGGTATACATAAGGGGAGATTTACAGAAACTAAAATCATTTTAAAAAGATTTTGATCAAGTTATTAGCTGAATGAGGGAAGTATAGTTATCAACAAACAATTGGAATGAAAAATTCTTTGGAACAAGTGAACAAGCCCTACACCAGCAAGATTTGTAAACATTGTCTTGGAATATATCGAGATTTAACTGTATTGGAACACCACAGTGAAGCAAAATAATTATTAATTTTTAGATGTGTAATAAATACGACTCATCTAACAATTAATAATTGTCTTGGAACTTATGCCTCTCACCCTCATTAAGCACTGGAAACAAGTCATTGGTTAACCTGTCCAGTCAGAGAGGATACTCTGCTACTTATTGCAAAACAGTGAAACTAGCACACGTTTGTTTTATAGAATGTTTCATTTAGAAACCACGAGAAATGTTTAATACGAGTGCCTGTTTATTTTTTTGTGATACTGATGGCAATGTTGGACATAAAGTCTTTAGAAGACCATAGTAATATATAACTGATAGTATTATAGGTGTGTAGCCGTGTCGAGCATCAACTTTCTGTACACTCTGAGTTTACCTACCTACCGCTGCAGTGGAACCAAGAACTAGGAAGTGAGAAAAACTGAGAGCATCACAAAAGAGTGATTCATTCCTTAGTTTGCTATTTGAAAATTGTTTGGCGATACTTATATGATTTGGAGGACATACTATTTGAACATAACGGTAACACATATCTATTGAGCTTATGCGGAGAAACGTAATACAAAGTAAATAGTGACTCACAGCTAAATGTAATATCTCAACTGCTCGCATATTAAATTATGAGGATGTGAGTAGAATTTCAAAAGCATAAAATACTCGAAACCCCTATCACTGCATCTCTCAAACAAGCAACATAGGATAGCAGGACTGCAATAATGACAGAGCTGGCAGTGATGATACAGAACGCTTTATTGCTACTTTCGTGGAAATATATCTATTTTTATGCCTATAATTTTAGAATCTTTAAATCATATGTAAAGTTAATGGTGTATATACATTAAGATTTTAATACTGCTAAAAATATAAAAGTTTTTTTTGCACTGAAATGCTCAGCACATGCTATAAAATGCCCTATGATTTCTTAATTGTATTACCCTATTTAATCCATTAATTTGATGCAGGCAGGATGTCCTCTTGAGCTGCTCAATGATGTCAGAGAAAAAATTATTTATGTATTCTCATTAAGCACAATCCTGCACAAAACCTTTTATTTATAACCGTTCCATATTTCAGTTTTATTTGTAACATTTTAAAACTATTGAAACAGTAAAGGCAATGCTACTGAAATGCCTAGTTTTCTTTTAAATCACAGTCACTATGCATATATAGATGTATGTAACAATTTAATTTCAATAAAAATACAAAATAAAAAAAAAGAATTATTTGAAATTCCTTTGGCAAGACTAATGCATATTTTGGCACAAATTCAATAAGGCAATACTTGGTTCTTGTGCAAATCATCCAAAATTGCCTGCATCAGTTACAGTTTGGAGTACACAGGGTATTAGCATCTTTAAACTACCTTCGTAATAAAGTTTTACTTTGTGCTTTCAACTGCAAAAGCATTATGAAGAGTATTTATAAGCAATATTACAAAGCTGACATGCAATATTTTAAATTTCTACTATAGTAAATTTACACTTAAGAAAACAATATGTGCTTTTACTTTTTGTATGCTCTCAGTTCCAAGTATGTGAATTCACTCTAGATGTTATGTATTATGTAGGAATGTGTAGTTCTGGTAGAATTTGTTTATAGCAGGTTTAAAATGAATAATTTCCTTTTGTATTACCGCTTTTGCAATCGAAGTAGCATTAGGTTGCCAACACAGTTATGAAAAATCTCCAATTCATAACCTTGCTTCCAAATTGTGCAGTTTTTGCTTCATTATTTATATGTCACTGAATGTTACCTATATGATCCTAATATAGATGATTATGTGATGCAAGTTCTTAGAAAATCAAAACGAAGAAAGCGGAGCTGTATTATAAATAGTCAAATTATGTTGAAAGTGAATTAGTATTAATTATGTGTTTTAAGTTTTATTAGGCATCCCCTGCTTCCTCAGATGCTGATATGTAGGATAGGTAGACTACTTTATTGACAGATAATTGACTTTGTATAATTCTATCATAACCAAAATGTTATGATGATGCTTAAATATTTTCTAACAGTGTTTATAACAGTAGTAGTAAATAACCATAATTTATAGGGATATAAGTAAGCCTTAAAAATAGAAACTAGCTGTGTCACCAATTAAAATATGTATTACACGTCAATGATATCCATTAAATTTATAATGTAACAATTACATTGCCATTCAATCTCAATAACCTTGAAGAGTTATCTTCCAGGCTTGTAGGACTGGACACAATTAAAGCTGTATTCATTGTCATTGCATGACAACATTGTGGCTTTAAAACCATATTGCTTTCTTAACTGTAAATTCTCTATATAGAGCTAACAGAAAACTGAAGAACAAAGTTTAAAAAACAATACTATTTGGCTCAAAACCTTTGTTTTTAGATCTCTAGGAACAATGAATAAGGAACAATGCATTTTAAACTTTTCTTTCCTCGTATTATACTAGCCCAAAAGAATACATATTTATAAACATAACCAAGAATTACTAAGATATTTCTTGAATATTTTGTAAACACTGATCAATAATAAATAGTTAAAATCTACTTTCTATCTCTTTCTTCATTTGACAACATAAAAATGAAGAACTGAATTTTGGTGTTTACAGAAATAAACTCGTACAGATAATTCAACATCATATGTTGAATTTAAGGTGAATGTTTATGCTATAAATTGGTAAAAATTACTGTTGTAAATATATTGGGAAAGGCTCCACAAATGTTTCTTGTTTCAACTAAATATAAAATGTAACAATATACTTTCTTTAAAATTTTAAACTAGGCAATCTCTTATTATATAACATAGTTTTTTTACAGTTTTATGAAGATATGTAACCTGGATAGTGGTGAATGTACTACAGGTTCATCTTTATTGTTCATTTACCTATTGTGATAGACTCCACACAGTGTGAGTTTAACCGTCCGTAGGTCACGCAGGGCCTGGCAGGCCTGGCTGGCGAAACATGTCCTCAATATAGTGAAGCCGATGTGTAATAAATACGACTCATCTATAATTTAATAATGCATTACAATAATACTAAATTTGGAGTTGATGTAGTAGATATATTGTGTGCTATGTACAATGTAGCCAGAACAACAAGACGGTGGCCAATGGTAATCTTTTAACATACACTAAATATTGCAGTTATCTATTCTAGGAAATAAAACAAATATTCCACAAGACAGGAATATTTGAAAGTGCTGTCCTCAGTTTTATTATTACAACGGCTACAAAGAAAAGCAACAGAATTAATCATACCCAATGATTTGAAAGAGCTTCTAAAGAAATATAAATCTGAACAACTCACAGCAGATGAGTTGCAGAATGCACCAGAACTGTTGAAAAGGAAGTGATGTGAACCCTGCAGTAAAGACAAAATTAAACAGCAAAACTAAATATGCATGTGGAAAATGCAATGCTTCTCTCTGTTTGAGAAAACATACCAAAATTCTTTGCCATACCTGCTTAGTCGGGCAGGATAGAGAAGAAATAGTTGAATTGATAACTGAATAATTGAACATTTCCAATGACAAGCTGTATTTTAAAAGAATATGCTATTTTCTTTATATATTATGATACAAATTATAATGTACACTAATGTACACTCTATTAATATTTTATGACCCTGAGCGACTAATGGTGTTCTGTCAAGGTACGCACTTAACAGAAGGTTAAAGTATGAGGTACACTGACGAGGCTCTTCTAAAAAGCAAAGGAACAAACTTAACATCCCATATGAGTAATAGCGTAAATCGTAGCAAGAATTCATACTGAGAAAATACTGCAGCCTCAATTTGTATTAAGAAAAATTTTGGATGTAGTTGCTTAGTAAATGTGATATGAAAATAAATGCAAATAAAAAAAAAATATAGAGGCACAGATCCTTCTATTACAGAAACAAGTTTCTTGCTGACTTTATAAACCTTTAATGCTTTGCTAATTATTTCTGAAAACAAATGATGACTTATTACACAATTCCATTGTTAAAATCATTCATATCCAAACAATTATGGATATCAAGATTGCATTCAATTAAAAGTCTATATCCAAAATGGGTACTATACATTTGTGTCAACAGAGGAAATTCTGGTACTGAAATATCTCATAAGAGCTTGTGCCATTTTATTAATTAGGTTAAAACTTCTAATACAGATGAAGTTATCTTAGGTGGTAATAACCTATAAGAAAAGTTTTGAAGTGAAAACAAAAGTTTTCAGGGTATAATGCTAGATACAATAATTTTAAAGGTCCTAGGACTGTAAATACTCAATAGATGAAGATATATGATAATAAATTTGTGTTGCGAGCTATTTTCAAAACATATTTTAAAGTTATGCATTTTTATGTAAGCTGAGTGAGGTGTCTTGTGTTTCCCTCTTTTGGGAATAAAGTGATAATTTTTAACATATTAAATAATCAAAATGAATTTTTGATCACTTCAGCTCCAATTTTTACTGAAAGTTTGTTAGAACATATTTCAAAGAATGTTTTCTCCATCAGCCTTGACTCGTGACTATTTTCTCTTGTAGCTCATAAGTGGCCTTTCCTGGCTGGATGTAATATGTTATGAAATAGCTTTCATATTAACATCAAACTTCAATAAACTGCATTTATTTCTGTGTGCATATATTTCTTTTCCAAATAGAGAGTTCAGTCAGTTTTCAAAGGTCTTTTTAGAAAGCTTCGGGTTCAGTTTCAAATGAGATTTGTGAACCAAAACTGCTCTACATATACCAATTTATCATCTGGTTATGTACTTGATTTCTTCTGTGTGCACATTAAACCTTGTATCTGTGCACTTGTATACATCTTTTTACAAGTTAAAAGTGTTTCTAGTTCAATCTTCATGAATTCACTTTACTGTGTTTCACCAGTTATTTTTAAACTCTTCTCTGTAGCTTATGCAGCTATATAAGCAATTGTTTCACCATGCTAACTTCACCAAACATGGGACTCTTCAACAAATGTGTTAAGTGTCTGATTTTGAATAAGCTAATTAAATTCATTAATCATATCAAAGCAAAGTGATTAAACTGGAAAAGTGACAACATTTCAAGGTAATTATGCTGCAAAAGTATTGTTTATAAAAATGTGGTTTTACTAACTGGCATTACTGTATACTTAGGCAAATTAAACTGGGATAGAAATTAAAGAATGATTGTACAAAAATGGTACTGATATTGTTAATTACAGATGAGGCTTCCAAATATAAATTTATAATTATAAAAATAAATCAGAATTGGTAAATACACAAGTATATTGTCAAAATAAACATGGAAAATTTCTAGATAGTTTGAAGATCATTTCCAGTACTACCACTACTACTTTTTTAATTCCATTTGATCCATTTTTTCCTTACTTAAATACTTCCTAAATTCTTTAATAATATCTGCTCTGTTTATCTTGTATCCTTTGCAATAATGCAATATCCAAGTAAGCTTATTTATTAATACCTGTCATTTTCCTTTTTAATTGGTTCTACTCATATAATACAGTATTCCTGCACATGTAAAAGACATGTTTTTATGCTGAAGATTAATAAAGGGCTCTTAGTAACACTACTCCAAGTTTTGTCCAAGGTGTCCTTTTTTTCTCTGCCATTTTATACATTTCCAAATTGTTTCTGTCTTCAAATATCGATATTTTATCTAGAGTGATACTTTCATTCATCAAGTAATAAAAGATTTTGTTTTTGTGTTATACCACATCCTCCTCTTTTTTTCAGAAACCTTTTTGAATGCTCTGTTCCTTGATACAAAGCAAACCCATTTTGACGTTCTAAAATTGTACTTGAAATTTTAGAAAATGAAGTTACTCTTCAACCACATTTTTCTTGCATTAACAAGCCACCTTTAACAATACTGCCATTTTCTAGATATCAATGCCAGTATTTTAGTACCCTTTTAATTTTCAGACTTTTTCCATCTTTAAAGATATTCAAATTATTCTTTCCAAGTTTTTCAGTCTTCATAAATACTGGCAAATACTGGAGAGGTAACCCAAACTTAGGGCTGATTATTTCCTTTCCAAATGTGCTTTCTCAATTATCCTTTCATTTAATGTATTATCAGTGTTAAACCTTGTGGTTACTATATATACTAAAAATGGACCCTCACCGTCCACGTACCAGGTGAATACAAAATTGGTTTGGGATTGTCTAAATCCCTTGACTGCCATATCTTCTCATGAAGGCTTGAGTTGCAGAGGTAGCCATGAAATTTGGAATGTTTAAATAAAAAGTTTGTTAATTAACCTCTGGTTGGAATCGGTACATATACTGCTAAACCGTTGGTTAAGAGGTGAATTATGGGACATCAGTTGGTGGCAAACCAAGAAAAAGACTAGGCAAAAAATTGGTTTTACTTTCAAACAGCTCTTTCCTTTTCTCAAATTTAACAAGAGGAATAAGAAGAGTGGTTACAATAATTATTGGACATGGCCATTTCAGAAAATGACAGTGGAATTCTATGAAAAGAATCCCTCTACCAAACGTACAAACAGGAAGAGAAAATTGCTTCATAATTTTGGCTGTTCATTCCTGGAACAAAAGAGTTTTGCCCTTTGTAATAAGGGAAGATTTATGACAATGATAATTGAGCCAAAATACAGCAACATTTTTAAGAAAGAGACTTTGGGGACATGTTAACATGCCTTCCAATAGGCTCACACAATAAGACTTTTAGGCTGACTGCAGAAGGCCATAAGAACTCTTTACAACCACTGTTAGCTAAGTTCCTAACTCTTATTTAATAAAAAAAAGAGGGGGGGGGGGAGTTAACACAAACCAGAATTAGTGTTTTAGAATAAGATCTGAAACTTTCTAGGCGATGAACACATTCTAGGTGTTCTTGCCCTTCAAGCCAGGTGTATTACGAATAGCCATCGACGTTTTGGGAGTGTAAATCTCTCCCATTATCAATACACCTGGCCAAAAGCCTGAGAGTGTCTAGAATGTAGTCTGTTAGAGTTTTTAACACTTATTAGGAAAGTGGAACTTAACTATTTAAAACTGATCATTTTAAATTATAGCTTACTATTACATGAATTGTTTTAAACTTACAGAGTAACACAATAAATAATTATAATAAATAAATAATAATATTTATTCACTTACAGACAGTGCTGCAAACTTCATGTCAGTAGTGATCAGGAACATTAATAATGAATAGTAGATTAAATCGTCCTCAAACTTTTAACTTGCCAAAAGCCTAGACTCTCATAGCATCATTTTTACCATTTATACACATTTAATATCCAACCATGGCAGACATAAGCTTTGAAACCTTTCTTAACATATCATTTCAAAGGCATTTCACAGTAATCATCAAGTTAAACAATATTTTCAATTTCTGGATGTCTCTACCCCTCTTTAACAAACTAACTGGGAGTGGGACAGAAGAATCTGAAGAATTACTTTTACGTACACACTACACATTCAAAGAAAGCATCTTAAAAATATTTCAGGATAAAACAAGATTCATTAAAAGTATAAAAATTGTGCACTAAAAATAAATGCTCTATAAATATGGAATAAATTAGCCACTACATTTGTTTTCAACTTCACAGCTCTGTTTCCACAGAAGTGCTATTTCATAGACACTATGATAAACAGTGATTAAAGCTGCTTTCAAAACACAGTTATGAGCGGTGAACATTATTGTCAGCAACCCATTCCTCTGTGCAGGTTTGCTACATTTCTACACACCAATTTAAATTTAAATGCAATGTGAATTATAGCTTAAGAATAAGTTATTTTCTCATTTACAGAAAAGTTATGTTTTCAAGATTCTATGCTTGGAAATATACTTCCTTTTAGCCCATAGACATAATATTTAGTGAACAACGACCCTTAAGATCACAAAAGCACACATTGTTTTAAACAAGATGTAGTCTTCATGAAGACAATCCTACTATTACACCCGTATATAAATTGGCAACATGTCAAACAAAATGAATGGACCAAGGATAAAATAAAAACACCAAACATTTCATTCAAATGCTTGAAGCCGGCATGGAGACTAGGTTACTGTAAAAAAAGTTTTATATGAATAATTTAATTATGTTATGCTCTAGGATCAATGTCTCCTGCCTCTGATATAAACCTAAGATTTCAATGAGTTTGGCAGCCCATAAAATTGCCATTATTATTTAAAATTTGCATTGTTTCTTCCAACCATTTTAAATGCATTATTATGCAGAAGAAACTTGCTTTCTAGTATTTAATGCACATTCACACATCATTATGTATCAAATATTCTCTGGCACACATACATATACATACATGCATACACAGACACATGCTCCTCCGTTTGATTGGCTACATACAACTGCAATCATGCTCTGTAAATCCTATAAACATCAACATGGCAATCTGTACATTAGTTTTTAAATATACAACTTATAAATTAATTTATGCACAAATAATTATACATCAGGTATAAATATTTGCAAATTGTTTTATTTTCCTTCGTTGCTGTCATCACTGGATTTGATTTAAAAAAAAAAATAGGAATGAGTGTTTAAGAGATGAGCAGCCAAAAACCTTTGGCGCAATGGAACTTGCTTTCCTCTAAGTCAATCATTTTATACAGCAACTAGTTTTTATGTGGTAATGAATAACAAAATATTAATATTATAAATATGTAATTGCAGTAGTTTAGTTAAATAGATTTATAGTGGATTCTATCTACAAAATAAAATCTATTTAAGCATCTTTGGGCAATAGATGAAAAGCTAATGGGCTCATACCGAAGTGTGAAGCATTTATTAAAGCTATTATTTTCAAACTTCAGTTTGTTATAAGAGGCACCAGCAAAAGGTGGGATTTGGGTTTTAAAACCCCTCCTCAAACCCTAGAGAAAAAAATTTTAAAAACATATCAGACAAAATTGTGCAAACTTCCTGAATACATCACTCAAGTCCTATGCTGTTTAGCAACAAAGTTGTCCATTGTATTTAGATTTGGCAGCAATGATTTCTATTTTCTGAAGATAGGCAACCCTCCATTCAAAGTGATATGTGTCAGATAATGACTACTGTGTCTGAAATGTCCATATTGAGCCTAACCCCATCTCCAGGCATTCTGGTGCTAATCATCAACACATCACTCTGAAACATAGCCATGAAGGATTCAAATGTTTTACTGCTGCTACCAGGGCTGCCAATTTTGTCTTACTGACATAGTAGTTGATATGGTCTTTTGACCATGGCTTTGTTGTTATAAATAAATAGGTATATACAAAATTAAGCTACAGCCAGTTTTAATCATGATCATAAATACTTACATAGCATTGAATTTCAGGTGTGTTCATTTTGAATAGAAAATACAAGACACAATTATAAAATTATTGCGAAAATTCTACAAAATAATTCTAAAATTCTGGCATGTTTTGGGGACCCTCTATGCAAATTAGAGCTAATTTTAACTGAGTTCAACTGAATTTTAAACTTCTATGTAAAATATCAACTTAGTACATCAGGTATGTCACTTAAAATGTGCATATTTATGCATTTTCAATTTTGTAGCAGTTTAAACCAATGTGAATTGGTTTAATAAAATCATTCTCTGAATTGCAAATATAACAGTTGAAATCAATAGATTCATTTGTTCGCTTACAAAAGTTAAATTATTAGGAGTCTTTTCACATAAACTACCCTAAATTTGATACTACCCTCAATCAGATTTAAAATGTGCGAGGAATATTTTCGAAACTCCAGTTTATACAATTTCAATCTGCATACAATGACTAATCTAAAAATCTCATTAAGAGATTCACTATATGAATCATTGTTAACTCTGTTCAATTTCAATCAAATTAAAAATTCAAATTCCTATGAATATAATTTTGAGTTTGCACATGCAACGATCTTTGAGCTGCTTCATGCTTAAAAATGCCTCTCTAAAAGTGATGGCTGTGCCAATATGTAGCTTTTACTTTAAGTAATTTATAAAATTATGCCATCGATCACCTAAATATCTCTGGCACTGTAACACATCAGCCAATACCAAAAGTTTAGTGTTTGACAAAACACAATATACTGTTATTTTTCAAACTAAAAGCTATCATAGCTGAAGCTACACTCTTTTAAGGAGATAACATATTAAGCTACTATTACACTTTTAATTTTAATTTGATTTTAATATACTTATTCATGGTGTTTTAGGATTTAACATAGCTTAGGTCTACTATTTGTCCTGCGCTGTGGCATAGTAGGCTAGTGTTGTGCTTTGGTTGCCTACAATGTAATTTGTCTGGGATTGATCCCAACCCTGTGGGGTGCGCATTTTAATTCCTGGGTGTAGGACAGTTGCCCACTCAGCATTGTGAGGAAATTAAAGAGCTACACTAGGCAGCGAACCCTGATCTAGAAAGCCAACTTTCTGGCTAGGGTGCTGAGATACTGACAACATCTTGTATTGGTTGGATGATTGCTCACCTCTGCCTTGCGTGTGTGGGTATGATGTCAGCAGTCAGGTTGACTGAGGCCCATGTTGAGCTGTTACGCCATGCGTTATGTTATCAGTTAGGTCTACTATTTTGACAGATTTTTATCTATTTTAATGGATTTTTAGATGTTGGAATGGGTTTGCGGATTCGGATTGTGGATATTTTGCTTGTATATGTAGATACAGAATACAAGATGCTGCACATGTCGTGCTCACTTGATTGAAAGAAAAAGCTATTAGTGTTTAAAGCATACCTGCTAAGAGACAAGATATGCCAGGGTATGCTTATGACAAGTTATGCATTACTGGGAAGATAATGCTGTGGTTTTCTTTAATTTCTCCTAGTAAGATCTGCTTCTAATACTGTGAATTAGAGTTCATTTAAGTGCCCTATTTTTTCTCTGTTAATAATGACAAACTCACTTTCAATATCAGCAAAAGTATAAGATGAATGGCTGAAAGAATTAAAGTAAATAAGGAAAGAAACACTGATATATCAATTAAGTGTATATATTGCAATTGGAAACTTCAATCGGTTGGTAGAGGATGATAATCAAAGACAGAATTTCAGAAAAAATGTGATCTTACATACAATGAATTATTAAAAATATTCCCTTCTCAAAGTATAAACTTGAGAGCAGCGTAGGGACAGTGAAGCACAAATTAGTACAAAAGTGAATGTGTCAATATCTTCTCGATTCACTTTTGTACATATTCCCTTCTACTCATTTTTAAAGATTTGTATGGCATTTTACCAGACTCTGAAATATATTATTGGCAGCCCTGACGTAGTGCATAATAAATTAAGAAGTTGACCTTTATAATTCACCATAGATGGTACTTTAGAAGCTGCATACTGAGTTTGTGTGTCCTATGACAATGTATCATAAGGATGTGAAAGCTTAAACACTCCACTGATTGTCCTTGATTTCAAAGTAAAAGTTGCTAGTATAAACCTTTGTACATTCCAAAATATATCATGTTAGTATAAAATGAAGAAACAAATAAATGGAACTTCCATGTAAGCCAGATGAATGACATAATAGCAATGTATTTCATTCCGAGATTACCAACTAGTCTTACAGATATATCAAAGCATAGAACTTATATGAGGCTATGACATCCATCATTGATTTAGAAACATGGCAAGCCAGCAGAACAGTGTGCCACTGCAGTAAGTGGGTCAATTTTATAGGTGCATAATGAAATGCTTGATATATAAATAAACCATAAAATTTTGAAGATTTAAACCTGTGAGTGTGACCTTCGGTTGACTGCATCTACTCTATTTATAGAAAAGGTTTTTAAGGTTTTCAATCCTATACAGAATTGTCTTGTAATATGTGGAAGTCTGTGTAATTTGACAAAACAGTTCTGTTCATAATGTTGAAGGACTAAGTGGCTTCTTTCCAATGATGTAATTTCCTCCAGTGGTAAAATTAATTACTTTTACATATTTTTGGAACTGCGGAGAACAGAACAGACAGTAGTCCAATGTCACAGGTTTACAAAGAGATTAAATGGGATCAAGAACCACGCAACATGTGTTGTATAGCATTCTACAAAGAATGAAAAATTTCTTTAATTAAAGTCAAATGAAGTTACTTGAGACTACTTTGTTAACATAAACATTAAATTGCATAATTTTTATGTTTGTTTTAGTTATGAACATAGCTTTAAGCTCTAGAAAGCTCCCTGAATCTATTTAAACCAATATTTTTCCATTGCTCAATTTTATAAATATATTGACAATTCGTAATGAAGTAGTAAAGAAACTCTATACAAAATATATAAAACCATAACAACTGCAACTATTAATGAAGCATTTGCGCATCACTTTTCATATTAATATAACCATACAGGCTGTTATGTACAGATAATTTTAATAATTGATATCTTAATATGTATACACTTCAGTGTATTACTTGGTTTCTCTTTTGTTCTACAATTTTCTCATAAACACATCACATAATTGATTCTGTTTTTAGGTTTGTTTCGTCTTCAGATGTTGGTAATACGTAAATACATGGTATCTTTGACAACGAAGTGTGTTGACTGAAGATGTGGGCAAATGTTCATGAAATTAATCTCGTATAAAGAAGATAGAAGTATTAACATAAACTTCTTCAGATAAGTGGAAGATAATTACTAAATAATTTTATTTGTATAACATCACATAATTTACTACTTGATTTTTCTGTACAGTCACAACTGAGTTGCAAAGTAAAATATGCCTGTCAGTATAGACAATCTCTTCTTTACCCGCGCATTCCCACTTTAATACCTGACTTATTGGCCCAGGAGTTGGGGTCATTAGCCTTGCACAAACATTCAAATCCAGTTACTTGTTAAAATAAGCAATGAATGTGTTTATCCGCAATTAAATGTAGTTAAATTTCCTTTTCCATTTATTTCTTTAACATCCTGTGCCGTGGCATTGTGCTTTGGTGCCTGTGCCCAGAATATGCCTAGGATTCATCAAACCCATGGGGGGTGCAGATATTAAGTCCCGCATATAGGACTGGCAATCACTCAGCATCATGAGGAAACTGAGGAGCTATGGTAGGCAACGAACCCTGGTCTAGAAAGCCAACTTTCTGGCTGGAGGTGCTAAGATGCTCACTGCATCTCCTTCCTGTATCAGTTGAATGATCGCCCATCTCTGCCTTGAATAGTGTCACGGCAACGGGCATAAAAAGTTTCGGCGTAAATAGATAATAGACGGATAGTGTTTCACAGAGATAAAGAGCTTGCATAAGCAGATAAACATAGCGCCGGAGACAAAGGTCTGCCAAAACAGAGACAAACGGAAATTTCTGGTGACATCTTGATTCGGTTTCTTTATTGTCCTGGAACAGTCTGGAATTATCAGATGAGGTATTTAAGGGAGCGACAACTCACCAAGAGTGAGTTGTAAGCAGTAAACAGCTGAGCTGATGTTGTAAAGAGATGTAATCAGAACGCTGTCTGTTATTGTCATTGACCTTGGTAGATTGTGTTGTGTATGTGACATAATGTTGTTATGTGAGAATTGAACAGTGTATTTCTATGGAAATAAAGAACATTTGGAATACCTGCAACTCGGACTTTAAATTCTACGAACCCACAATATTGATGTAATGCTGTTCATTACACTAACCTACGTTAGCAAATAAAAGTCTGCAGTTATACCCTTAACTTTCCCGTATATAGCTCTCTGTATAGCAGGTTACTTTATAGACAAATAAATTAATAACAGAGTTATGCTGAGGAGTGATCGAGCCAATTACAGTTCCCCCCACGCCCTTCCCCCCACCAACTCAGTACATTTTTCATTGCACAATGGAACCTCAATATTAAAATTTTTCTGCACCTATGAAACTTTACATCACATGATCCTTAAAATTTGTTTATGAAGTAATAAAAATGTTAAAAATGGAACATGTCATGATACTAGAAAACAAACAATGGAAAATTTTCTTTTTTTAATTTCTGATCCCTCATGCTGCCTAATGTCTTTGTGAAGAGCTGCCTACTTCATTCAGCATTGCTTCTGTTAAGATTTGCATATTGCAAAGACTTGTGTATTCTTGTTTGACTAACTAGTAGTACTAATTGTTTAATTACATTCTGTTTAAGTTTATACCTCTGTAAATATATATACATTTATTTATTTAACTGTACATATTTATAGTTGTTTACTTCACAGGAAGCACGTTTAGAAACTACAATCTGTCTTCTGCAGCACTGGAAGTGTGATATTAGCTTAGCATGAGATTTAACATATTAATGCTGGGTAAAAGAGAATGTTTATTAATTTTAATTAATATCTGTTGAAGAAACAAGACTTAGTCATTCATATAAGTGAATCTTTTTATGATTTCTTAGTACTTTTGTTTTCCAATCACTGGAATATGTCTTGTACCAAAAGTGTGTGGTTCAGTTTCAGACTATAGCACACTAATTTTGAGCTGCCTTTACCTTCAAACAGCTTATGCAAAATATCCTTAAGGTAAAAGATGGTTTGGAGTTCATGGTTAATGCTATAGTCCTCTCGTTCATTGCTATTGTACCTTTAGATATAACAGATATTGCTTGCAGGGTGTCTCTATCAAATAAATGGGCCCTATCATTGAATGGGAAATATTTAAAGCAATATTTTCTTCCTTTCTTTCTGGGATATATCTGAGGCACCTACAAAACCAATGGATTTTGTGGTTTTGAAAGGTACACATCCATATTTATGAATTCAACAACTAGTCCTATGTCTGCTTATTGAAAATGACTTGACACTATAAATTTATTTACACTCTGAGATTATGGAAAAATTGATTGAGATTAGCAACACTTTGTACTGCGGGTCGGCGATGAGACCACTTTAGTGGAGCAACTGCTTAGAAATAGGCCGACTGCAATGATGAGAGGAATTTATTCAAGATCCATTGTTTCAAATCAGTATGAGCCCACTAACATATTGTCTCTATCTACAGTTATAATGTGATGTATAAAACAACTGTGCATTATGCAATGTGAAAACTATGGAAGCTGCAAATGGATCTAAGATAAGTTCCAAAAACTGCAGTCAAACCATGCGATTGCAGAACACTGGGCACTGTAGAAAATGTCTTATGTGGCTTATAATTACATTCTGGGCACAATATTAAAATATGTGTGCAACATCTGTGTTTCATCTAATGAAAAAACACATCAGTTAAAAGGCTGAAATCATCCCAATATTGTTATATATTCTTTCTTCCTCATAAAAGAACTGTGAAGCATGTTTATGAGGCATATGTGATGAATGGAAGAAGTGTGTGTCAGGAAAGGACATGTGTGTTTTGGCATTGTCCCAGCTAAAGCAAAACAAGTGAGTAATTGAGATAGTGCTATAGCAGTTCCACAAAAGCAACAGCTATTTGAAACATACTCAATCATTGCTATCACTTATGTTTATTTTTTGGATTCAGTCTGCTTGTAAGCAGAATAGTGAACAAAAAGTCATCACTCTTTGGTATGAATCTTTCTTTTGTGGACTCTTTAACAAAAAATGAACATGAAAAGCATTTCATTTCGAGGAGGCTGTTTGGTGCTATCACTTGCGTAAGCTGTCCTTGCTACTTGCTAGCGAGGTTGATGTACTGGATTGGCTGTGTTGTTCTCCACCACTACCACTACCGCTGCCTCCTTCTCCATTCAGAGTACTGGAGCCTCCGCCCCCTCTCATCACTCGTCTCATCACTGCTAGTTCTTCCACTGAGGTGGGTGTTGGAGGTGCACTGCGGCCCTTTAGCTTGCTCATAACTTTGTCAAGTCGGTGTGCGAAGAGATCTACATCTGTTTTACGCATTCCTACAGCAGCAGCAGCCGTGAGGTATGGCACAGGGTAGCTACTATTATGGGCACCCCAACCTGCAAGGCATACAGTTTCACATACTTCCACATCAAACAATACCAGTAAAATACAGCAGTTAGAAATATTTTAGTTTCATTACTTATTCTTAAGATAATACATCAATCGAGAAACCTAAAATTTACAATTTTCATTTGCACAATTTGAAATTTTTGTCAATATGGTAATGTAACATAGAGAGCACACAACATTTCCATCAACCTTATTTTATCATGGAAAATGAATTATTTTGTTGATTAAAAATACTCTGTATTTCAATCCCTTAACCACTGAGATACCATGGCCAACATGCAAAATGACATTAAATTCTCCAAATGACTCGCATTTGTCTCAATAAACCACTAAGCTTTTCAAATATGCACAATTTGTGGGCACTTACTACACTTAAGTCCCAGGCTTCATAGTTAAACACTATTAGGTTAATTGATGGAAATTAATCATTCTTCTACACAAGCCATGTATAGGCTAAGGTTTGGATAGGTCTGACTACAATTAATTTCCATCAATTAATAATTACGAGTTTTAACAATACTTACAAATTTGCTAAGTATGTTCACTATTAATGACTGCCAAAATGCCAAACAGAGTAGCATTGTCAAGCTTCAAACTTAAGCTTTATAAAGATGGGCCTCGAACACTACTTTAATAACTAAAATAGTTATGATTAAAAGCATTGTTAGAAGTGAAGCTAATTCCATATTAAGACTCTTTGAGTCATACTTTATTAATACTTAAACAGTAATATGGGTCCAAAAGTTGGACATTAAATGGAAGTATGCAGAAAAGAATATTAGGTACAGAAATGGATGGAATTCGAAGAAGTATGAGGATATCAAGGTTACATGTCAGAAATGTCTACATTAGACATGAAATGGACGCACTGTGAACTGTTATAGACCGAATGTCCAGTAGAGCTCTACAATGGTATGGACATGTACAATGGATGCCGGAAGAACGGTGGTCCAAACAAGTCCAAAAGTGGGAAGCACCAGGTAGAAGAAAGCAGGGAAGAGCAGAACGTGGCATGAGGAAATATATGGTCATATGAAGAAGAGGGGACTGGAAGAAGGACAATGGAACGACAGGAATCTCTGGAAAGCAGGAACCAAGGGTGAACTGCTGTAAAGTGGAAAACCTATAAATAAAATAAAAACTTCACTCACATCAACTATTAAAAACAGGAATGTTTTTGGGACCGTCCCAGTCCCATTCTGAGCTAACAAGTGACTAAAACTATCTTCACTATTGGCTGTCATGTGGACCTCTTATAATTGGCTCCTTCTCTTGGAATATTTATTTCCTACAGAAGTGCAAGAGACCACTTACTGACGGGATGTCAAAATTTAAAATATCTGGAATGTTCTTTATAATAAAAATCTTCTCCCATGTTGAAAGTGTAAGTTTCATTGTTAATGTTTTCAGTAACTTAATCTCCTCTCTGAAGTGGTGGTTCTCGCTCCAGAAATGAAAAGCAACTGCCGATTATCTATTTGTTTATATTTTATGTTCCTTCGGTGTTCTGTTTTTAAATTCCTTTTTGTCAATCTAATATAGAGCTGTAAAAATCCTTATAATCTATCCTATATATGTTGTTTTTTGTTAATTAGCTACTTTAATAGTTGCATTTTCCTGAAAAGTTATTAGTGACTGATTATTAAAGACCTTACCTTCAAATTTGTACCCTGCAACTTCTTTGACATCTGTTCCTGTCACAACCCTTGTTCCAGAAACACAGCGTAGGAATAGCATAGAACCCAGCATTGTTACTGTCTTGCTATCAGATCCCGTCAATGATGTCAAAGTCATGCCTGGGGGGGAAAAAAAGGTACTTCAGAACAAGAGTAGTTTAAGTGATATAGAAAATGAGTCCAAAGTACACGGAAAAAGAGAATGTATGAGAATGTATATGGCATCTTACATTTCCTGTATTATATTTCTTTGATGCACATGACCCCAAATGCATGATGACTTCTCAATTATAACCCAGAAAGTTTGAAGCATATTCTGTGTGCTACTACTTCATGATAGCTATTTGGAAGAAGAAACAAAGAAAGGAGGGAAAAAGAATGGGGAAAAAGGAGAGGGGGAAAGAAACCACAAGTGAGTGTGTGGTGTTTTAGGACCCGTTGACAACAAGGTCATTTGGGCCAAGAAACCACAATCTTGCATACAAAGAAATGTATTGTCTCAAGTGTCAAAAACAAATGCTGTCCTACAGTGCCTTCTGAAACTCCTCTCTGTGTGCCAGCTAATTAGCTGATACAAAGTCTTTGTGCAATACAGAGACTAACAGGTTATGAGATCATGTGTTTACAGGAGATGACAGAAACTAGTTCCTGTAAATAAAGCATAAAATACGTTGGAATACTCTAAAAAACACAATTTAAAAAATAAACAAATGTGATGCAACCAAGTGAATGTAAAATGTCTTTGAATTTAAAAATAGAAATAAAGTTTTGTCACTAATATATAGCTATTCAGTTTTTATAAGCCTTTACACTGCCTCTGATATTAGTTTAAATTTATCCTTTCTGTTTATATGAGAAGTTTAAATAAACTTCTGTGTATGGTCTTTTGATTTTGTACACTTTTCAAGTATTACTAAATATTTTTACAATAAGAATAATGTTGACAATGCATGTAAGTACATATTACCTATTGATATTGGATTGTTTTTGGTTTCTAGGATTCTCTCCCCATGTTTAAGAGCAACTTTGGTAAGCTCCTCCTTGAGGTAGGTGTACATTTCTTTCCTTTGAGTGATGAGATTCTTGTAGCCATTCATTCCTAGTGACAATAATGTGATGAAAACATCCATTGCTGGGCTTGAAGAAGCACGGCCTAGAAACAAAAATCCAAGTTTTAATAATCTGTCAATAATATATGTGTTTGGAGGAATTTAGTAACAGTGACATCAAAATTAATCTCAAAACTATTTGTAGTTGGTTTATTGATACTCGCCACTTACTTTTTTTTATTAAAGGCGATTCCCTTTGAAACTAGTCCCTCATTAATATAAAAAAGTAAGTGACAAGTATCAATAAACCAACTACAAATAGTTTTGAGATTAATCTGTCAATAGTTTCTGTTAATGAACACATGCTCCATACAGTTCAGCATTTAACTTTCTCAAATTGTTATTACTGTGGGCTTTTGTAACAATGATGTAAAATAATATGTGAGTTAAATTTTGGAACACTTACAACATTTGTTTATATTTATACAACATATGTTTCAAGGTGCTATAATTACCAATATTTTGCCTTGTAGTCATTGAGGTTTCTCTCAGTCATTAAAGCAAATGCTGAGTATCTGTATTTTCACCTCGGTGCACCCTTGCAAAACTGTGTTATTTCTTAAACTTCTTTTTAAATACTGTAAATATAATATTTGACTTAACTTTTTTTGATGAAACCCATATTCTGTATGAATTTTGTTGGTGAATAAAAATCTGAATCTGAATTGCAGCTGTCTGAATAGTGGCTGAATTTACTTTTTGTGAGTTGGAATTTCAAAATTGAAAGTTCAATTCTGGTTTTACAAATTTATATGAGAGAATACCCAATGTAAACACAAGAACCAAATCTTAAATTTTAAAATTCAAAATGGTGAGCTCCTAATGCAAAAGCTCATCCAGTTGCCATCAGAGAAAGGCACAACAAACATAAAGAGGAACACTAAGGTCAACATGGAACTAATAATGGATACCATCAGCTCCTGAAACATATCTTACTTTGCGAGCAGTGTTGCAGGTGTTCAAACATATAACTCCAATTGACTAATAACTTCTGAAATTTATTTTAAAAATATACTAAACATATTACTCTACACATTTCAACTACAATCTTTACTTGTGTAGCTACAGTTTATAACTAAAAATCACCTACCAGGATACATTCTTGATATTCGTTCAACAAAACTTTTATCAAACCCTGCAATAATTGCACCTCCAACAGGCACCAGAAAGTTTTTGTCTGTACTCTGCACAAAGGCATCTACTCTTCCTTTCCTGGGAAACAGAAATAAAAATAAACTGTACATAAATCTCTACTCAAGAACAAATACAAGCTGTGAAAGCCTACAATCAAATCACACGCCACAGTTACAGTTGCAGTACTCTGCATTTAAAGTTACATTTTTAATATTAAAGTATTATATATAGTACTAGAATTGCAATCACACAATGTCAATAGAGGTAATTTTGCAATCAGGTGTTTTATAATGTTAATGATTGCCCTGTTGACCTGCATTTCTAAAAAAAATTTTCTTTTTTTTACAGAAAAGCATGGTGTGTGTTTGGAGGAATTTAGTAACAGTGACGTCAAAATTAATATAAAAATTATTTGTGGTTGGTTTATTGACACTCGTCACTTACTTTTTCATATATTTATGAGAGACTAGTTTCAAAGGCCCTGGCCTCCATTTTCAATCTCTTCCCAACTGGCATTTGTTGTTATCTGCTCTCTCTGGTGGTGGAACTATGAACTTTTTTGTCAAATTATCTGCTGGCGGGATTTCAAAGTTCATTACGCGATCCTTATTTTTCCAGATGAATATGTTCTCCCATGTTGTCAATCTATTTTGGTTTATCACTCCTTTTAATAATTTTGGATTTGGATCAATGTCATGGTTTTCATTCCAAAAATGAAATGCTACTGCTGACTTGTCTTCTTGTTTCAATCTGATGTTTCTAAAGTGTTCTTTGACTCTGGTTTTTAAATTTCTTTTTGTTTGACCTATGTAGCATTTTTCACAATTCTTGCAATTTATTTGGTATATTCCAGATTTGTTACCTTAAGGAATTTCATCCTTTGTTTTTGAATTTAGTAATTTTAAAATTGAGTATCTATTAGTAGGTGCCAAGATGATATTTTGTTCCTTGAATATCTTTTTAAATTTATTAAATGTTTTTGGATGATATGTGAATGAACTGAATATGCTGTTGCTTTCTTTTTCTTTAATAAATGTGGTTGCTTCCTTAATGGTTTTCTTTAGTTTAGATTTTCTAATTTTCTTCAACACCAAACTTTTGTTGTATCCGTTTTCTTCTGCTATGTGTATTATTGCTTTTTGTTCCTTGAAATATTCTTCTTTTTCCATGGGTATGTTGACTAGTCTGTGTGTAAGGCTGTTTATTATTGCATGTTTAAATTAAATAAATAAATTAAAAATAATAATAAAATAATAATAAAATTAAAAATAATTTAAATAAATTAAAAAATTTATGCCAGAAAGCAGGCTTTTTTAAAAAGATAAATCAAAAAGACAAACATAACCTAAAAGATCATCTAAACAATGTGGTAAACCTATCAAACCAAAATTTTACAAAAACAGAACTGAATATGCTGAATCTAGGTTTAAAGACATGTGTAGATTATTCCAACCAAATTGAAGATTACATTGCTGACATCCAAATTGCTACACAAACACTTAATGAAGAAAGTAAAAACACAGTAAAAAACAAATGCTCCAAAATAGTAGAAGAGATTAAAAATGAAAAGAAAAAGAATTTTAGTAACCAAATCATAAAAGCTCTTAAAAAGAAACCGGTTATTTATACTAAAGCAGACAAGGGAAATAAACTAGTAATTCTGGAAAAAGAAGAATACACAAAGAGGATGGAAGATTTGTTAGAAGACAGTAATTACCAAAAAGTAGAAACTAATCCATTAAAGTACTGCATTGAAACCACAAATAAAACGCTAAAAGAGAGCAAAATAATCAACAAAAAAGAATTGCACAAAATTAAAGTAGATAATCCAACATTACCAAGAGTATATGGGCTGCCAAAAATTCATAAAACAGGGAAAGGCATGAGACCTATTACTAGTAGCATAAATGCCCCCACATATAATTTGGCCAAATGGTTACTAAGTAAATTTAATAGTTTTCCAAAATTTGAAAGTGCAAATTTAAGAAACTCTTTAGATTTAGTAGAAAAAATCAAAGATATAAATTTGGACAAAAATGACAGACTGGTTTCATTTGATGTCACATCTTTATTTCCAAGCATACCAACAGAAAAATTGCAGACTGTGTTAAAAAAATGGCTAGCTACAATTGATATGGAAGCAATAGAAGCAGAAGAATATATTTCTCTAACAAAAATATGCATTGAACAAAATTTCTTTAGCTTTAATGGAAAACACTACAAGCAGAAATCAGGATTATCAATGGGCAATCCACTTTCACCTTTTTTGGCTAACTTATTTATGAGTGCATTTGAAACACAAATTAAAAAGTCCTTCCCATTGATCTTCAAGGTTTGGTATAGATATGTTGACGACATCTTTGCAATTGTACCAAGTAAACATTTAGATGATGCATTAAAATTACTCAATCTGCAAGAAAGGACTATCAAATTCACAGTAGAAAAGGAAATCAATGGACAACTACCTTTCTTGGATCTAAATATCATCAGGAATGATACAAAAATAAAATTTGGAATTTACAGGAAGCCAACACATTCAGAAAATTATATAAAAAATAATAGCCACAACCCAATTACACATAAACATGCAATAATAAACAGCCTTACACACAGACTAGTCAACATACCCATGGAAAAAGAAGAATATTTCAAGGAACAAAAAGCAATAATACACATAGCAGAAGAAAACGGATACAACAAAAGTTTGGTGTTGAAGAAAATTAGAAAATCTAAACTAAAGAAAACCATTAAGGAAGCAACCACATTTATTAAAGAAAAAGAAAGCAACAGCATATTCAGTTCATTCACATATCATCCAAAAACATTTAATAAATTTAAAAAGATATTCAAGGAACAAAATATCATCTTGGCACCTACTAATAGATACTCAATTTTAAAATTACTAAATTCAAAAACAAAGGATGAAATTCCTTCAGGTAACAAATCTGGAATATACCAAATAAATTGCAAGAATTGTGAAAAATGCTACATAGGTCAAACAAAAAGAAATTTAAAAACCAGAGTCAAAGAACACTTTAGAAACATCAGATTGAAACAAGAAGACAAGTCAGCAGTAGCATTTCATTTTTGGAATGAAAACCATGACATTGATCCAAATCCAAAATTATTAAAAGGAGTGATAAACCAAAATAGATTGACAACATGGGAGAACATATTCATCTGGAAAAATAAGGATCGCGTAATGAACTTTGAAATCCCGCCAGCAGATAATTTGACAAAAAAGTTCATAGTTCCACCACCAGAGAGAGCAGATAACAACAAATGCCAGTTGGGAAGAGATTGAAAATGGAGGCCAGGGCCTTTGAAACTAGTCTCTCATAAATATATGAAAAAGTAAGTGACGAGTGTCAATAAACCAACCACAAATAATTTTTATAGAAAAGCATGGTTTTAAAATAAGACCCGAATAATGCAAAAATGATATAATAAACAATAATAATAATAATAATAATAATAATAATAATAATAATAATAATAATAATAATAATAATAATAATAATAATAATAATAATAATAATAATAATACACAAATAAGCATGGTTTCATTTACATGACCAACAAGAATTAAAGAATATTAATGCAAATTTTCTAAAAAATAAGTGAGAGAGTTGTGGCAGCACAAGGAAATTAATTTCAGTATCACCTACAAGTTATGTGGTTATTGTAGATATAATTTACATGAGAAGTCTATACATTTGAATTTAAAGACCTATGAATATCGAACGTCATCAGCAAACAGCATGCTTCCTGGTGCTCAGAAAATTCCACTTATGCTGGCATATACGAGGGCTGTTCAATAAAGAATGATCATAATTGTTTGCTCTAAAATTCAATCTTATTATATTCTGTTAGCTTAATGTGAAACAAACACGCCATAGTAGTTTCACTGTTGGTACTCCTGGTTCCTACCTGTGAGAACCAGGCAAGTTCAGACATGTTCAGTATCGCCTACCGCTGCAATGGAGGTAACATGCAGTTAAAGTTGATGTTAGAGGAAGATCCGGAATTTCTTTCAAACGTAATTACTGCTGCTGAAACTTGGCTACATCATTTTGATCCTAAGAGCAAACAGCAAAGCTCAGTGTGGAAATCTCCTTCATCACCAACCCCCAAAAAAGCAAAAGTGGTTGCTTCTGCTGGGAAAGTTATGGTCATCTCATTCTTTGATATTCATGGAATGATTTATCAGCATGTTGTACCTGCACACACATCAATAACTGAACAATACTAAGGGATGTCCTGTAAACATTGCACGTCCATATCAGGCGCAAAAGACCACATTTCCGTGAAGCAGGCTGGATACTGCACCACAATAATATGCGGCTGCATATTGCTAATGTTGTTGCTGAATATCTTGCAAAAATCAACATGAAGTGCATCCCTCACCCTCCCTATAGTCCGGATTTAGCCCCATGTAACTTTTTTCTATTCCCTCACTTGAAGAAACGCCTTCGTGGGAGGCATTAGTCATCATCAAAAGCAGTGGTTTAGGCTGCAGAGGCGATTTTGAAGGATCTCTCAAAAAATGGTTTCCAGCATGTCTTTGAAGACTGGCAGAAACGCTGCGACAAGCGCATCGCATTCAGGGGAGACTGTTTTGAGAAGGACCATCAAAGTTACGAGGAAGAGTAAATGTATGTTGTAAAAAAAAAAGTGATCATTCTTTACTGAACAGCCCTCGTATAATAAAGGCTCTGTAGCTATTATATGAAGTAGTGATCTCTGAAGTGCTGGTGGGATTTCTTTACTACTACACTAGGAATAAGGCTCATACCTTGCAGCCTCTTGTATAAGATGCATGCAACGTGAGCTCTGTAGTCCATAGGCATTATTGATTATGTGAGGGATGTTGTATCGACTGCAGAGGACTGCTATTTGCTCCACAGAGTCACTTGCTCGAGGAGCAAAGCAGCTGGTGGTGCTGAGCACACATGCAATGTTCTCTGGACCTAGAGTTGCCATTTGGTGTTCCATTGCTGTGAGGTCTGTCCGCAACTCGTCCCCGCAGGTGGTAGTCTCAATGATTACAGGCTGCAGACCTAACAAGAAAACAGCATTCAGTTTAATGGATATGTTACAATAGTTGATATAAACTTAGCAGATTAATACACTGCATTTTGTATTCTTTCTCTGCAGTTCAAATTCTTGCATAAACTGCAATTCCATCAATTTATTTACCTCCCTAAACATTTCAGAAACTTCACACCAGAGCTTCCTATTTCCTCTACTTCTTGTCTTGGGCAACAAACAATTTGGATTTGAACCAAGATTTCAATAAGATTTTGCCAGAAATGAATATTTTGAGGTCCCCTGAATCCAAAAACGAATACAATTTTATAAAAAGATGCTTTATGTATATATAACATGTTTGTTAATGCTCTGCATTTTAGACTTCATTCATTCTGTCTGGCATCCTAATAATAGAATCTTAGTTGAGTTTGAATAACTTGTTTTTCTAATTTTTGTTTTAATTAACGTTCTCCAATACTAAATCATAGCGGACAATGAATGAAATGGGTGAAGTGACGTTCAATGAGCCTGGGTCCACATAGCTTAGAGTTACCTGACATTCGTCTTTCAGGATAAAGGAAATCCCTGGGGAAAAAACCTTATCCAGATAACTCACCCTGACCAAGAATCAAATTTAACAATGACAACGAAAAAAGCAATGACTGAAGATGCAGAAAATATTTTTGTGAAACTAGTTAGCCTCTTGAATTCTGTGGAAATTTCAAATTTTCTTAAAAGATAAGTCAAGTTTGTGACAAATAATTATATTTTATGTGATATTAGCTTACATTTTTATGTATTAAGAGTATCTGCTGATAAAACTGTTCAGAGATCATTGTTGTTTCTCAAAACAGATATATTTCTGAGAGAGAAAGAATTCATTTTGTGGACGTAAAATTATTATTTTCATTATCCCAAAACAAAACGTTTCCTATATAGAATAAAAAGAAGTATTTCAGAAAATGGAATGCCAGTTATCCATAGTGACTGGCAGCTAAGTTGGTGGGTGAGGTAGAATGCACAGTTGCATTCACTGATGTCCAACAATGTCATTCAGCGTGCTGTTGGTTCTAGTGTCATTAATCGACTCCATTTAAATTTAATTTATTACAACACTGTTTTCAACACTTCCATGAAAGGAAGCATAAAGAAAGCTGTGTTCACCAATTAAGACATCAAAATGCTTTTTGATAGTGTAGTGATAGCGCATGTGCTAAAATTAATATTTAAACACATAATACTTTCTTTAAGTAATAGAAGGGAGATATAATACATAAAGTGCATCGCCTTTTTAAGAAAGATGCCTCTGTCAGAGGCTATTATATAGAATTTTCAAATGTGGTGAACACACAGCTGATGCTTGTGGCCTAAGATTTGGAACTGTGCAACAAATTGTTTGAGAGTAGCAAATTATCAGAACGAGCTTCTAGTAATCCTATATTACATTCTACTTGAAAAAAACTGGCAAAGTCAGAAACTTGCAACTGGAATGGATGAATTTGACTTAGTGTTCTCTGCAATACAGCTTTACATTTTTTATGTAATTTGCTATTTCTTTTTTTGCATTCTTACCCCAAAATTCTGGTTTGGAAAACTAACTTAAAAGCATTATACTGTTAAATTACTGTTAGATAGCACCATAAATATTGTAATTTAGTGATACTGTCCACTTTCATTACAAAGAGCATTTTGTTAATGAATATAGTAAGAATATATAGAATATACAAATTGGAAATGCAGTATTGTTTAAAAAAATTCAATGTTGACAAAGTATTAAACAGAAACTCAAAATACAATTGCATTAAGAGATATTATATAATTTATAGAAGGTAAATATACAACTACTTTTTAAATAACATAAGCTTAAGTGTGTTACATAACTCTTTATGAATTTATTGCTATTTATGTTTTGCTATTTTATAGGAATGCACCTTAAACAGGTAGAGTCAGACTGAAAAGTTCACTGCCATTGCTGGGATTTGAACCATGGATCTCCCGGTCTCTGTCCAGCTGCTCTATCATTGAGCTACCATGACCAACATGCCACCATGAGATTAAATTCTCCAACTGACTCATATGTTTCCCAGTAAACCACTAGGGGCTCTCATATACAATGTGATATGCACATTTGTGGCACTACTATGCTGTAAGTACCCAAGTCCCAGATTTCATAGTTAAACCATAAATAGGCTAATTTTTTAATTTTTCAGTCTGATTCTACCTATCCAAAACTTTAGCCTACATGCAGTGAGTGTGGAAGAATGATTAACATCAATGAATGTTAATGATGGATTAAATATTATCACCTCTGTATTCCCTGTCTGTTATCTGCATTTTGTTACACAATTTTCACATTTCTATGTAACTGAAATAAAATGTACAGTAAAAAATACAAAATAAATAAGATTCAATATGTGAGGCATATAATGAATGTGCTTTATACATACATGCATTATAATAATTTGCATCAGGGTAGACAACATTATGGGTACAATAGTCTATTTCACCTGTTTCATTTAGATGGAAAGTTTACTGTAGCACCAGGAACTAACTTTTGATACATGCAACAATACAATACAGCAATATTTCTTTCTCTATGATAGGTAACTGCCAAATTAACTGCTGATTACTGTAGTTATAGCACCAGACTTACAAATTGTTACTCAATGATTGTGAATGAAAGTTTGCTAAGTCTTACCAGCTGTGATAATACATTTGAAGCAGGCTTTCTGGTCAATTCTAGACCAAAGTACATACTTAGTATCTGGCCTCTCTTGTTTCAGCGTCAGCATGCACAACACCAAACTCATGCCTGTAGCCATTGGGACAACAAAACACCCTGCAGAGGTTTTCACACCTAAAACAAATGACGGTTTGTTAGCTAACCATTCATTCAGTTTATTCAACTAATAATATAACTCAGAAAAATTTCTACATCCTTATTTGAAAATATCAATCAAACAAGCTTTGTAAATTTAGGTTACATTCCATAAGGTAAAAGTAATCATAAAATAAAATGTTACTGGAAACAAAACATTTCCTTATTTAATCAGAAACACAATATGGACATAGTTGAAAACAGACCTCCACGTATGGCAATCCAACACCTGTGTAGTAAGCATTACTCCTGGATTTGCCTCATAAATAGCATGCAAAATGCAAACAATGCCAAACCACAGTCCCACACAAATATTAAGTGAAACATGCATGAAGATTAGAAAATGTTAAATAAAATTTGGAATTAAAATCCATTCACATAAACTGGTAAAATGTACCAATACTGAAAACATACCCATGAAGCGAATGACATCAAGCACCAAGGAATTTGTTAACTTATTCATGAGACTTGAGCCAGCTGCCTTGGGCTGCACTTCTCCTAGATCACCAGATCTTCCAATCCCATGGCCCAACCTGTAATGTCGCCTGGCTACCAAAGCTGAAAGTTACATTTTACATTCCATTACTTTATTCTTGTCTACTAAAGTTAAAAAATTACATAGATTAAATATATCAAATGAACTCTATATTTCTAGGGCTGGTGTTTCTTTGAATCATTAAAAATAAGTTTTGCTTAAAAAAAAGTATAGAGAGGTATTATAAAACTATTTATTGAGTTTAACCATGCTACCTTCTTATGTTTAATCACCTCAATAAAATTTTGTCCCTTAAAATTTTGGAATTAAGTCAACATCTTAATTTTTCTCATTATTATAATTTATTCATTAAGTAACATGAGGTAAACATTACTGTTTCATATAGATAGAGCCATACTGAAAAATTCAATGCCATGGCCAGGATTTGAAACACAGATCTCCTGGTCTCTGTCTGGTCACTCTTCACCACTGAGCTACCATGTGCCATCCTGACATTAAATTCTCCAATTGACTCAAATGTTTCCCGGTGAACCACTAGGGAAAGTGGTTCAAATCCCAGCCATGGCATTGAATTTTTCAGTATGACTCTATCCAAAACCTTAGCCTATACATGGCTAGTGTGGAAGAACGATTCATTTCCATCAATTAACTTAATTACTGTTTCTATTGTGCTTAGTTTAATGTCTGCCACACTCAAAGTTACGGCTTATTAAAAAAAAAAAAAACTTACTACTACAAACTTTGTCCTATCTCTGATTAATATTACATTTGTTAGCACTTAAATATAGCTATTTGAGACCAGTAAAAATATTGTTTTTTTTTATACAAAATTTCAACTATATGTGTAATGGTTTGACAGGTCCTCCACATGAATTATAAACATTAAATATTTACTGATTTCAAATTATAATTGTGCTACTAATTTTTCAAAATGTTACTATAAATCCTATCCTACTATCCTTAAACCAATGATATTACGCACCATTCTGAATAAGTTTCAACAGTAATATTTTCAACTATTCGTAGAAGTAATGTTACATTAATAACAAACTGACAAGTACCAAACAACATTGGGGATAAAATAAAAGTAAATCAAGAAGACTAATATCTTCTCAATTCAATTTTATTTTAACTTGTGCTTCACTGTCTCTACGCTTCTTTCAAGTTTTGTACTTTGAACATTGGGGATGTTAAGTGTGACATAGGCAACCTGAAAGCGTATATATGCTGTATGCACTACGACTTAACAAGCCAGGGATAATTGCTATCAATGGAATGATCTCAAAACTCACTTCAAATTTTATTCCCACTTAAATCTTATTTTTAAAAAAAAATCTGACTTCAAAAGAGAAAATGCCTGGATGACTAGGAATTAGGACACGAACTATATTAGCAAGTAAGAATCAAACAACTTAGATTTAAAACACTATTAGACAAAAAAGTAATAAAAATAGCTAGATTACTGCATTATAATTAACTGATTCAGCACTCTGATAAAAAAATAAAAACCACCTCAAATATCATAAAAAGAGATGCAGGTAAGCACTCACCAAATGTATAAAATTGAAAGAAGCATAGAGACAGTGAAGCACAACTTAGCACAAAAGTGAATCGAGAAGATATTGACACACTGCTTCACTTACACTTTTTTCACAGGACATGTTTCAAGAGCTTTTGCTCTTATCAGCTGGAAGTCAATATCTTCTAGATTCACTTTTGTACTTACAAAATGATTCAATAATGCTCAACACTGACAACCAAAAAAATCAGCAAAACTCATGAAGTTGGGAAAATGTTCAACAAATTGTTTTTGGATGTAAACAAAAATAAATATTAATTATGGAAGTAAAGAATTTTTTAGATCAAGTTTCACAAATGTAGTGTCTGAATTTAAAGTTAGTCTGATGCCTTCTGAAATAAATAAGATTAAGATTACTGACTCTCTTAAAACAAAGATTTTGTCTGGTTAGAATGAAATAGAAATAAAAATTTAAAATTATGAATCTCTCAAATAAGCATTTCCTTATTAAATTTTAGATGAGTCGTATTTTTTACATCTCGAAGCATTTCCTTATTCATCCCCAATAGGATAACACTCTCAAACTGCATAAACACCTCGAATATCAGTGTATTTCTTAAAGGAAAATTGATGAAGCATATTACGTGAGCCCTTGGACTGAATCCTTTTCAAATTTCAGTAGAAGTTTTCTGGCCAGTCAGATTTATTTTATTCCTAGGACCTCTTGCAATACACACACATGGAAGACATGGAAAATATCATTTATGTAATGAAAACCAATACATGGTATAAGACTTAAAACTAATGGCGAGCATTATTAATCATACCTTCACACAGCTGATCACCATGAAGCTACAATCAATACATAATTACAATTATGATGATAGACATATATTTCTTTAATGTGAGTTAGATGAGCAGTAATTATAATAAATAGATGTATTATATTTTTAATTAAATTAATCATTAATCGACTCCCTTTAAGTTTAATTTATTACAACACTGTTTTCAACACTTCCAAGAAAGAAATTGTGAGATGTATTATAGTTAACATTACCTTAAAAATTTGTGCATGCATGGTGGATGAGAGAGGATAAGGGAAGGGAGCACCATCTTCTGATACTGGGAGAAATAATCACAACTTTAGGCAAAAGAATCCAAGTAAGGCATGTAATATAAGTGAGCCAGTATTACAGTTATGCATAAGCACTTATGAATGTACTTGACTGTCGACATAGCTACTGAGAACCCAGTATTCTTTTTGGAAATGGAACGTTACTGAAATAAAACAAAATACATAAAAGTTAATTAAAAATAAAAATAAATTTTTTGCTTCTACTCTGCATGTCAACTATTGATAGTTTGATGCCAATTTCATCCAAAAAGAAAATATAAATTTCAACTCTATAGATATAACTATATACTAATAATTTGTCTAAATAACTTTAAGACTTTTTCCAATAAACCATTTACACTACAGTAAAACTGTGTTAACCCAGACCAGTTTTGATAAAATTATGTTGTTTAGTGTAGTAAATGAAGACTTGTTTTACAGACAATAAATTGCTGTTCTTGGTACATTACTCAAATTCTCTTGCCAGCTGGCAAATTCTTTGAACTCACCCTACAGTTTGGGACCAGGTTGAAGAAAAACTTTGATCAAGTCATGGAAAAAGTTGTGGCCTGGTGTGTGTGACTTGCCAGAAAACAAGACTGAAGAAGAAAAAATAAGCATGGAAGATTTTATAGACTTTTTAAAAATACAGATGGCTGTTCCGATGTTGAATACATTGACAATGACAAAGGTTATAAACCGATTACAGTGCAAGGTATTATTGCATCATGCAATATTACTGAAAATGAAAATGAAGAGTATTCAGAGTCAGACAGTGTTGATGAACCAGCTGTGGTTATGTCCCACACACAAGCAGTAACAAACAGACAAATTGATTAAATTAATTGGGAGTCGATTAATAACACAAAACAACACTCACTTTTAAATTTTCCCGGAACTGGTTTCTGAGGCCTTCCCTCTATCTTCAGCCGGACATCGACTTGTTCTCATTGGTGTAGCTGGCAATATTTTGTCATCGGTCTCCTCTGGTGGCGGTTCGAGGAACTTGCTGAACAAATCTTTCTGGGGGATGTCGAAATTGAATACTTTGTTCCTATTTTTTGAAATAAAGATTTGTTCCCATGTGGACAGTTCTTCTTTTCCTGTTGTATGTTTTAGTAATTTTGGTTCTGGATTTATGTTGTGGTTTTTTTCCCAAAAATGTTTGCTCTTCTGAACGGATCTGGTTTTTATTTCTTCCAAAATATTTTCACATTGGCTTTTAAGTGGATTTTGTTTTGATACTGGTAGACACTGTGCCGAAATGTTTATATCTGCAATGTAGTCCTCAATTTCGTTTGAAAAACTTACGCAAGTTTTTAATCCTTTGTTTAGAAGACCTAATTCTTTTGTGGAGAAATTTTGATTCGATAGATTTACAACGTTTTCAAAGTTTTGCGTGTTTGTTTTTTCGTTTACGTAGCGAAGAAATAAAAACCAGATCCGTTCAGAAGAGCAAACAAAATATTATCCATTCATTGAAACAAAAAAACGTCATATACACCAAGGCAGACAAAGGTAACAAAATAGTCATAATGGATAAATCTGATTACCTTGAAAAAATGGAAGAAATGCTAACTAACAGTGAATATGAAACCATTAACAAAAATCCATTAACAGCTTGCATAAAATCATTTGAAAAAACAATAGCAAAATCAAGTATAGTATCAAACAAATATGCAGTTAAACCAGATAACCCAACCTTACCTAGACTTTATGGCTTACCCAAAATACACAAACCATCCATAACAATGAGACCTATAGTTAGCAGTATAAATTCACCAACATACAAACTTGCAAAGTGGCTAACAAACAAATTCAACTCATTTCCAAAATTTGATAGCCTAAGCATCAAAAACACCTAAGAACTTATAGAACACATTAAGGATACTGAACTAAATGAAGAAGACACACTAGTCTCATTTGACGTTAAATCACTGTTTCCCAGCATACCAGTTAAACAACTCCCAACATTGATAGAAAAATGGCTCAAATCACTTGGAATGTCATCACTTGAAATTTCAGATTACATCGAACTTACCAAATTATGCATAGAACAGAATTTCTTCCAGTTTCAAACAAAATATTTCCATCAAACTTCTGGTTTAGCAATGGGCAACCCCTTATCACCCTTCCTGGCCGTTCTGTACATGAGTGCACTAGAAATAAGGATCACTAAAGGTTTCCCATGGATGTTCAAACTCTGGCAAAGATATGTAGATGACATATTTGCCATAGTGCCAAAAAAACACATCAGTGATGCACTAAAACGTTTAAATATTCAAGAAAAAAGCATCAAGTTCACTGTAGAAGTTGAAAAAGATGAGTATTTACCATTTTTAGATCTAAAAATAATCAGAAATAAAAATAGAATAAACTTTGGCATTTACAGAAAACCAACACAGACAGACAACTACATAAAAGCTAATGGCTACAATCCAAGATCCCACAAACAGGCAATCTTTAATAGTTTAGCACACAGACTGGTCAACATCCCTCTCACAGCAGAAGAATACAAAATAGAATACAACAAAATTATTGAAATAGCACAGAAAAATGACTTTCACTAGTAGACAAAAAAGTGAACTTAGCAAAAAAGAAGAAAAGACTAAAGGAAACCACAACCCTCTCAGCTACAGAAACTAAAATGATCTTCAAAAAATTCAGTTACCATCCATGGGCCTTTGATAAATTCAAAAAAGTCTTCAAAAAACAAAACATTCAACTAGCTCCAGTGAACCATTACTCCTTAAAAAACCTAATTTGCTCAAACATCAAAGATGCCATTCCATCTAACAAAAAATCTGGTATATATAAAATTGAATGCTGTGACTGTAGTCAAATTTATATTGGAAAAACCAAAAGAAATTTAGAAACAAGAACAAAGGAACACTTTAGGAACATAAAATACAAACAATTAGAAAAATCAGCAGTTGCCACGCATTTTTGGGAAAAAAACCACAACATAAATCCAGAACCAAAATTACTAAAACATACAACAGGAAAAGAAGAACTGTCCACATGGGAACAAATCTTTATTTCAAAAAATAGGAACAAAGTATTCAATTTCGACATCCCCCAGAAAGATTTGTTCAGCAAGTTCCTCGAACCGCCACCAGAGGAGACCTATGACAAAATATTGCCAGCTACACCAATGAGAACAAGTCGATGTCCGGCTGAAGATAGAGGGAAGGGCTCAGAAACCGGTTCCGGGAAAATTTAAAAGTGAGTGTTGTTTTGTGTTATTAATCGACTCCCAATTAATTTAATTTATACAACAACACTGTTTTCAACACTTCCATGAAAGGATTTAGACAAATTGATGCTTTATTTCGAGAGTCAAGCCGAGTCATTGCCAAATGAACTTTTACTGTTAAGGCGGATGTCAGATCGCGCTGCTCGTAAGCGATACACTAAACTGGGACAGCATAAGCTTACTACCTTTTTTTACTACAGACTAATTTGTAGCTATATTTTGTACAGTGCAAATAGGCTATTGTAGTACACACAGTGTATGTGTTTTTAGGTGAAAGTGTGCTGATAGTAATTTCTAAACTCTATTAAAATATTTCAGTGACATACATGTTTTTTATTGTTTTTCCGCCATTCTCGGACAACCCAGATTCTTGTGAACTTGAATCGACCTTGGTTCCAGTTGAACTGGGTAAACAAGGTTCTACTGTATTTCAATCTAAATTTGAACCACACTAGTTAACTGTCGTCAAATCCTTCAGTATTTCTTCTGTCTTATTTTATGCATTCAAACAGATGGATAGATAAGCTGTATGGTTTTAGAAAGCATATGGGGCGGAGCTAGGAAGGGCTTGCTTGGAGTGACTGTCCTATCATAGGCATGCAGCGTTGCCTAGTTCCGAATGTACAGCATAAGCGTGCGCAACAAAGATTTCTCTTTTCCATGTGCCCAAAATTACTACTTGTAATTCAACATTGTAATGTACCTTGGTATAGTGGCAAGAATTTTTGAGGCAGCCTGTACAAAGGCCATTTTCCTACAACATATGGTTCTTGAGTTACGCTTTGAGAATAAACATCTGACTCCCGTGTTTATGCTTATGGAATGGTTCAACTTCCAAGCATTTATTTGTGTGTTATTTATTTTCATTATGTATTATAATAGCTATTCTTCTTCTTTCTCTCTTTACCCTCCCTGCATAAACCACAGAGACTAGCCAATATGGATGATCAGTACAAAGCCTGGTATGAAAGCAAGGAAGGATGGATGGATGGATGGAAGGAATGGTGCAGGAAGCTAGAGAACCCAGAGTAAACCTGCCCAAATGCCACTTTGTTTGCACAAATCTCACATGAAGTCCCTTTAGATTGAACCCGGCCTATGTTGGTGATAGGCAAGCATTCTAGTCACTTGATTATGCCACCAACAATAATAGCTGTTCAGTAAAGGAAAAAACAAAAATAGTTATAAGTGGGACAAACTGATTTAAATGTAAGAATTATGATATCCAAAATTTTGACATTATAAAATGAATTCCTTACCTGATGCAATCCGTGCCTCCCTCTCTCCAATGCCACAGTTTCCAGGGAAATTATTGCTGTCCATTTGAGCCAAATCTGCCAGAAAAAGCTCAATTGTTGTGTCATCCCAACCTTCTTCTGGCCATTTTCTCTGCAATATATTAATAATTCTCTACAATAATGGATACTCTACTATCACAAAAACACAAGATTGCAATAAGTGAAACTGAAGCTTTGGGAGAAGTGGAATTTAATTTGGGTTAAGCTGTTTTTGTAGTTCATTTTTGTTCTTTGGTAAAACAAAACACTAAAATCAAATAAACTGGACAGAGTGAAGATGGAGGCACCAAGAGGTTGAGGAGAATCCATTACCATTGAATCACTTATGATATGATGGTAGTTTGATATCAATCATAAATTTGTTATTCATATATGCTTGCTCAGTCCATGATTATATTATTGTTACTATTAACTATATCCTGGGCTTCAAGTTCAAAAACATCCCATCATTGTTCATTCAATCTTCATTACGTGTATCCAGCATCACTAATAACACGAGTCCATTGCATGACTATACATTACACTAAAACATAGTTTTAAATGATTATCATACGTTTTTGCTACTCCACTCCACAACATCGTTGTACACAAAATATAATGTAAAAAGCTTCTTCCATTGATGGAATTGAGTTTATAAGGATCTTTCTATAGTAACAGGAGACTAGAGAATAAGAATGTAGAAGGTTTTTGGAAAATAAAACTAGAGTGGAGGTATAGAAAGACAAGAAATATGGGGAGGGCTAGAAAACAGAAAATCATTGAAATTTTATAGGTTAATAAAGATAGAATGGGGAAAAGAAAATTACTATGTAGACCAATGCAAGACAGGAGAGCGAAGGAATGGCTTGGTTTAGAACAGGTTCAATGTTCTTATGGGGACTAAGAAGAGCAGGGTAAAAATATGTGAATTATGTGGAGAAATAGCAAGTACAGTTCATATTCTGATAGAGTGTAAAGAGCTAGCAGCATGGAGACGGGAAGTATGGGAGAAGAAATGGGAAAATATGCAAAGCGAGCTGAAAGCCATAAAAATGATTACAGAGAAAAACGAAAGAAATAGAAATGTAGGGTACCTGTTTTGGAAAGCTAAAGAGAAATGGATGAGAAAAGTAGAGCAGAAAAGAAAATATGCTGGGACAACAAGGGGAAACAGCAATCTAGAGTAGATGATAGAAAGGTGACTATGCTACTCAGCAATGCTTGAAGACCTGGGTGCCAAGCAGGCTGAGCAAGCAGGGTTAAGAAGGAAAACGGCACCAAAATTTATACAACTAGAATAAGAAATATGTATGTAATGTAGATGTATTGTAAATAGCAAGTTGTATAAATAAATTCAATTCAACTGTAATTGTTGGAAGTACAATTTAGTAAAATATGCTTGACGTTCTCTTCTTCTTTCAGGCTCCAACTTTCCAATACAAAACGGGACTTCTTGAATGCAATGTGGATTTTTAGAGGTCCAGTATTGACTGTTAAGAGTGTTAACATGACCACAGAGGTGAAATCACGCCTCATCAGAAATGAACAGAAGTTGTGGATCGATTAAATCATTATTCACTGATGAAATAAGCCACTCACAATAATGAATTCTTGATATTTGGTCACTAGCGCTCGAGCACAATGGCAGCCAGTACATTGCAGTAAGGTTGCAGGTATGCATTCAGATACTGGGACTCCTTGTTTTAAAGCATGGACACTTGCACACTTATATGGTTTTAAATTTAATAATTAGTTGCTCTATTTGCAGAAGACATTGAAATTCCCACCTGCTGTGCTAATTGTGGAATGGATTTGGTTGGTGAACGTTCAAATCATGTGTCTAAATGGTCTAACTTTTCCTCTCTTAACACTATACGTTTATGCTTTCCCTTTTTGTCTGCCACAGAACCAGTGGTTTTGAATGTGTTCCAATCCTGTGAACTATAAATCTGGAAGGAGGCACTTCACCAGGGAACCTTTGAATATACTCTGTGCGATTGGTGATTCTCATTTATAATAACTTTTACACACGAAAATGTCTTACTCTAGATACAAGCACCTGTTCATGTTGGTAAAATACTGTGGAGTGCACACAACGTGAACAATGGCAGCTGGTAGTGAGGAATCCAGTGGGGTGCAGGAGAAGCGAATCACCGTAAAGAACCTTGTATTTCAGAGATAACTTACATAGCATAAATAAAAATTTGATGCAATCATACACATGATTTTCTTTGTCAGTAACAAATACACACATATCCATTATATAGTATATAATTCACATAAAAAGTGATTCTTCCATCCACAGCTATTCATGACATATTTTTGTCTAGAAATGATTCTAATTAACACTAGAAGGACTGCACCCGTCATTTTGACAGATACGCTGCTTTAGAAGCCTTATTTCTTAATTATGTTTTTTCTACACTTCCCATGTTCTATAACTTTTAATAAATACTTATGACAAACACGTCCACAACGAATTAAGCATTTTGGACCTTTCTAAAAACAGGGAGAAATAACTCCTACTAGAAAGACCACCATCCGTCATTTTGATGGGTACGGAAGTGTGAACAATAGCCTTCGGATCTGTCCACATCTATTGTTGTTTTCCTTCCTGATTGGTTTATGGCGCTCTGCAGACCCTTTGTTGACGAGTAAGAAAGCTTTATTGCCCAAGTGGCGCAATTTGTGCTACCACTTATGAATTTACGAGGTGTTGGAGCAAAAAACTTTCTGCTGAAGTTGTTATGGTCGAATACCTGGGGACCACCACTTTTCAGGAACACAATGAGCAGAAACAAATTTGCTGAAATTTTGTGATTTATGCAATTTTATGGCAAGGACACACGTTCTCAAAGACTAAGTACAGATCACTTTGCAGCTGCTACTCCTGTCTGGAATTCTTTCATTCCCAATTCCTTGCAGTGTTACATTCCAAGTGAAAATATCACTGTGGATGAGCAACTGTTTCCTTGCAAGGCTAGATGCTCTTTCATTCAATATATGAGCAATAAACCAGACAAATTTGGAATAAAGTTTTGGACTGCAGTTGATGCAAATTCAAAGTATCTGATGAATGGTTTTCCTCACCTGGACAAAGACCATCAGTGCCCCACAGGTATTCCTCTTGCAGAGCATGCTGTAATGCGTCGTATACAGGCCTTTGTTTTTGCAGGAAGAAATATTACATGTGACAATTTTCCCACAACCAAATGCCTTGCAGAAAGTTTGAAGCGTAAAAGTACAAACACTCTGGAGACAGTAAAGAAATGTAGAAGGGAAATCCCTCAATCAGCAAAATCTGCTGCAGCAACTTTGCACATAACTGTACTTTATAAGTCAGGTGATATAACTCTGACATGCTATCAGGGAAAAAAGAACAAAAATGTGCTTCTTTTGAGTTCAATGCATGACACAGTTGCTATAAATAAACAACATCCTAAAAAGCTACCAGAATCAGTGGCATACTAGTAACACTGAGTACGGCAGTGACATCGTTGATCAAATGGCTCAACTGTACACAGTGAAAAATGGATGCAGAAGGTAGCCTATGCACGTTATTTTCAATGTGTTGGCCTTGGCAGCTATTAATGCATGGCTACTCTATAACGAAATAACAGGTGAAACAGTAAGCAGACGTTAGTTCATATACAGCTTAGTAGCAAGTATGTTTGTGGTCCATGTTTAGGCAACGCTGAATACATGTGTGTTAGGTGCTACGATGCTGCAGCTGGCTTTGAATGAGCGAAATCAGGTTTATAAGTGTTTTTTCTACTATATACTGTGGTATTCAAAATTTTATGTTGAAACACATGTGTTTGCTAAGGGAAGTTGTCCATTTTACATTTGGATTAATTTTTAGGCTTAAAATGTTCATTTTACTATGTACTTCTTCAAACAAAAGTAAAATTATATACTAGTAAACTGTATGAATAATATTAAATAAAATGGTATGCATTCAAATTTGTTTACCATTTTAAAAAGGGCAAATAAAATTGCACCAGTCAAAATGACGGGTAGATCCTTCTCGGTAGACCAGAATCACCGGTCCTTCTAGTGTTAAGCAAGAAGCACTTAGTTAAAGGTACAACATGCCAACACAGCACACAAATGTCTATTCACTGTAAATGCCTGCAACTGACTGAAAACAAAATTTTCAAGATGCATTACATTATGCTTAGAGAGAGACAAAACCTGCTGCATGGAATATTTTGAAAATGACTAACACAATAACAATATATACTTGACACAAAATGTCTTTTAATGAGCTCTACATTCATCCTCGGGAAAACTTTGCTTATCTTTTAGGGTTTACTAGCTATGCTGCACTATAACAAATTAAATCAAAGAAACTGCATTTCTCAGATAATTCATGAAAAATTCAAAGTATACCTTTGTCGTCTCAATACTTATATCAAACATATGATATTTTAATCAAACTCATGTGCTTTTTGAGAATATGAAAAGTGATTTTCTTCCTCAATTTGAAAGGCTGGGTTAGGGAATTTTCTAAGTCTTTGTATGGCATATTATATTTAAATTTAGTATTTACATATTTTGTTTTTGCATCTCTCACACATGCTGACCATGCACTTTCTCTGGATTTAGAGGACCCTGAAGTGCATAATATAATTAAAATCTTAATATGAAATTTTTGGAAAGAACACAATACTTCCCTTTGGGTTTAGAGGTAAGTAGTAGAGAAAGAAAAAAAAAATTTGTAGAGCTTATTTCGCTTCATCTCTTGACAGTTCTTTTAAATGCTGCTGTTAATATTTAAAGCAATTTTCCAAAGAGGCTTCTCCAGCCCTGCTGTTAGTTAGCACCAAAGGAGAAGTGGTCTGAAATCCAAAGACTAGTGTAGGAGTAGCTACTATAAGTATGCACAGATGTAAGCAGATTTTTTTCCCTTTTGGGTGATGAGGTTGTATAATTAATAATCTGTAGCAAGTGAAACTTGTAGAACCCCTTGTAAAAAATTACAGAGCTGTAAATATCAAAACTGTACATTAAGAGATTGCTTTTTATCTCAGCATGTCATTATCATAGTAGTAAAAACTTTTGCATTAATTTTGAGAATTCAAGGTCTGACATTAGTACTGTGGTTAGAAAAACAAGTAGATATGTGAAATAAGATTCTTACATTACTAATTCTATATTACTTGGCCATTTGTTGATTTCATTTATTCTCTGCATTAATCTCTTGGCTACAGCTTGTAACTACACTAATATCTCGTTAATCTGGCTATTCCTTGCAGACATAAAGTGCCAGATTAGTGGAAGTGCTGGATAATTGATTTGATTATGTTTGGTCATACACTGTATTTTATTACTAATAATAAGATACATTAATTTTTATACAAAACTTATACATTTGGTGTGCACATAGAGTATCACTCACTATGAAATATGTTCCGAATTTTTAGTATAGGTCGACAATTTAGAAGTGAATATTCTCCTGCGCAAGCGCACACTTAGGTAGGGAGAACACTTCCCCCACTATGTTCTTTTTTCCTTGAATCCTGGACAGTGACCACTAGTCGCATGAGCAGTGGAGAGGTTTCCCCTTCTTCCTGCTGCATAAGGTAAGGCGGGCAGACAGCAAGCAAGGAAGGAAGGAGACGCAAGCATTCCATCACGCTGCAATGATTAGTTCCCCTCCAAACATTCTTTTCTGAGTTGTCAACTTACAGCCGCAATGATGATAAAGCGGCATGCTTTATCATGCAACCGCTTTACAGCTTATCCAAAATTTTGAGTTTCTGTTTGAGGTCTAGCATAATGTTTTCTTTTACTAGCTACTGTATGTACTAAACTCTAAAGAAAGCCACAAATTGAATAATACAAACAGTATACAATAACAAAATCGTTGACACATTGTTGCCTGTAATTTCTGTTTTTAACATCACGCAAGCTAGAAGAGGCTGGATGTGGGGCAAATTACTGAGAGCTTAGTGTACTGTGATCTATTTTTGCTGTTTTGTTATTCGCTTTGTGTCAGTTGTTATTCTTTATTTGTTGCATTATTTCTGCACTTGTGAAACTAACTTTTTATACAGATTAGAATGTAGATTAGAATCTAGTATAGAATCTTCATTGTCACATAACATTTACATTGTGAGCTTAAGCTGATAAACTGGTGACTCATCAAGTTACATATAAAAAAGAGTTAAAATAAAAGATAAAACTAACACTAATGTGTAGATAGTATACAAGGTATTATTTATGCAATATAAATAATTTGTCAATTACAAGTAATGCAACGTTTAGTATTATTTAAAATATTGTGTCGTCCATGAATTCTTGTAATGGAGTAATATCTTATCTAATAACAATTCTTTTACACTTTTATTAAACATTTTTAAAGGCTTTAGCTCATTAAATTATTGAGGCAATTTATTATACATTTTTATAACCATATAATAGGGTGTTTTTTCATATAGTGTTAGTCTATACATAGGGTATTTTATGCTGGCCTCTACCCGAGTACTGTAATAATGACAATTTTGCTTTTGCATAAATTTGTTCATAATTTTATATGCATAGATGAGTAATTCTAAAGTATACTGAGGGCATTGTAAAAAATTTAATTTTTAAATAATGTTGTTTGCATGAATCTTTAAAGCTAGCAAATAACATTATGCGTATTATCTCTTTTTGAATTTTAAAAACTGTTTCCCATCCAGATATGTTTCCCCACAATATTATACCATAGGTCAAGAACTAATGAAAATAGCTATAATAGACAATTTTTTTTTTTTGTTTCTATATTCATTATGTGTCAGACATTACCTATAATAGCAGGCTGAATTCAATTTCTTGGTTGTATGTTCAACATGGATATTTTATTTTAAATATTCATCTAAGTGCATTCCTAATATCTTACTATAACCTTTTATCCCATTACTGTCTGTGTTATCTTGTTTCAAATTAACATTAGCAGCAGTTTTCAATTGTACAATACTAGTTTCTGTTTTATTTAAATTCATACCGTTATCAGCGAACCATTGAACTAAGTTATGTAGGCAACCTCATGTTGAACAAATCAGCACCCGTGAGACTGCAACTCATGGAAATAGCACTATAATGCATCTTAAACTATGTTGCTAAATTCTGAAAAAGATATGAGTTCAAGCTTTCTTGACTGAAGCTTTGCAATACTTCTGCTTGAAAGCATCATTGCATCTAGTCAGCAATGTTATTGTGCCCTTGATGACTGCCAAGTGCAAGGATAAAACTAAACGAAAAGACGAATTTAAACTAGGAAGAGGATTTACTTACAATCTCTGCTTTTGCTAGATTTCTGACAGTAAGTTATGCTACTGGATTCAGAATGTGCAATTTAATGAAGAACAAATATATGTTGCATAAAAAAAGATAGGTCTTCTATTGTTCATAACTTTAAAGAGCAAATCAGATATACACTCAAATTAATTACAAATTACTTCAATGAGTTGCCAATCAGGTATGGGAAATATTTGCTCACCTTTGACAGCATGTAACTCTATAATAAAAAGATCAATTCATTCAAAAGCAGGCCTGTATTAGTAACATACAGGAAATCTGTGCAGTACCAATGTTGATAGAAAACATAGTAAAACACAAACACAACTTACTTATCTTAAAGCTGTATGAAGAAAGGAGACAAAATCCTTCAGACACCACATGGTATACATTTTTTTTTTTTTTCTGCAATGCAATCACTGGGGAAATGTTTAACACCCTGACAATAACCTCACAAAAAATTCTTTCTCATTTTTTTTTCTACAAACCTGTTCTATGAGTTGCCTGATTAAACTCTCCCTGGTTTTCTTTGCAGCTGCTGCTTGTTGGAGGTAAGTTGCTGGAATAAGTCGCTCAGCAAGCGTAAAACTGTGACTATTCATCTTGATACGTCGACTTTGACGTCAACAATTGTTCATTCACTGCACTGACATCCCTGAAATGAGTTACGCATTGCCTTGAATAGATATGTAAAAACACCGTTTCTTCTCCTGCAAGAAAGGATAAATTTTAAACCTCTTAGTGAAGATTACAACATAATCCATAATTCTATCGTTAAAATTTCAATTAGCTATTCTTTCTGCTAACCCACACGTATTCACCGGTGAGACAATCGTAACATGTAAGAACCTTGTTTCGTGCTTTGAACCACTAAATAATTAAATGCGTCGCATATCTAACATGACAAAAATTTATACAATAATTTGTAATTATCTCTCTAATTGTGATGAAATATTAAATTCTTACCTTTTATTTCATTTCCCCATCCCAATCATAACATACGATGCGCCACTGTTTACTCAGATGTTTCTGAAGATTCCAAAGTACAGCTGTAGATTTCGCTGATCATCTCGGATCTACCATATTCACAGAGAAGACATTGTTACACTTGTTCAACAATTTATTGGTTATATTTTGGAATGGCAGCGAGAAGTATTTCAGTTAGCTTACGGTTGGGAAGATTAATAACTGAAAATTTAGTATCCAGTGGAAAATACAAACATTATAGGTTTGTACAACAGGTATATAAGTGAAGAAACAGAAGTGAGCATAACCTATACATAGTGTATACCATTGACATGTGACATAGTGAGGCAGTGCTTTATTAAATACACACAATTCGGAATACATTGTAACAGTATTCACTTTAAAATTTATAAAATGTATTATTTTTCGAATCGGTTCTGAAAACTTTGATTTTACGTCCGAATGTATTCGTTATCTGTAATTAATTTAAGGATGATGCAATTCCAAAATAGTGAAATCCCCTAATATAAAGTATGCGTTTTGCAAACGATCTTTAGTTAGTGAAGTTATTTAAAACACAAGGAGATATATATTAATATAAGATCACTTTCGTTATAGGTTATGTAATGGAAATGCTTACATCAGAATAGCACATGTGTAGTCTACAGGCTATATAAGAAGTTTTGTGGTAATGGTATAGCATCATTATTGTATAAATGTGTATGCTTAGTGCATATGAATAAGTCATTCCATGTTTATGGTTACAGTTGTATAAATCAGAATTTTGTAAGTCAATGGCAAAGTGGCCACAAGGGGCTATGCACAGCAACATCGGAGGAAGTCAAGCAGAAAGAAACAGATGCAGTAGAAGAAACCGAAAACGAAAAAAAACTTAGAACGGAAATTGAAAAGTTAACCAAAGAAGTAGAACTTCTGACAGAAAAAAAGACAGAGTTAGAGGTTAGAAACAGTTTTTACCTTATCACAAGTACTTTAAGTCAAAACCTAGTCAAAGGACCTTGTTCAATGTTTGAACTTTGTTCACCATAAGAACAAACTATAAACATTTTAACTCGTCTACTCAGTTCTTGGAATATAAAATGTGTGAAACCTATTAATGGTATTTACATCACAAAAGTTGAAGTTTGCACAATGAAAGTGTGCTCATATACAAAGAACCTTATTATGCATACAAAAATATTAATCTGCAGTCTGTATTTACTGTTTGCAGAATAAATATAAACGAGCTTTGGCTGATGGAGAAAATCTACGCATGAGGTTAACCAAGCAAATAGAAGATGCAAAACTCTTTGGTATTCAAGGATTTTGTAAGGATCTTTTGGAGGTAAGATTCTGTTAAAAGCCCACTGTGTAAATGCACCATGTGTTTTTTCTTTCTTCTTTTCACAAGCCGATTTTCTATGCAATACATTAATCTCCTGATTATACTGTCAAATGGAGGGAAAATGTGCAACAAAAATTGATATTGCAAATACTAAATTTTACTGTATTAATGTATAAAATGCACAGGGCCCAGTTTTTATTGCGTTAATTTTTTTAATTTGAAGTAATCAATATTTGTTATACATATACAGCTTATTGTGTATAATTAAAACAGACTGTGTTTTTCTGTTGAAAAAGTATATTATAAATGTCATGTACTGGTAAAAGTCAAGTGAAAGTTTAAAAAACTGAAACTACCAAATTGTATTTATGTACACATTTGCTAGTCTTCTTATTGCAGGGGAGTATTTTATTTTGTATCTTTGTATAACTATCCCTACATTGCTTTTTATTTTGCCTGTATATAATGCTTCTTTCAAAAAATGAAATGTGTCGTGTTTAACGCCCGCTTTTACTACATACGGCACTGCAGGCGATGACACTGATGATACATGAGATGAAGATGGAGCACCGGTGGAATGAGATGACCCGGAGAAAACCCGCCCCAGTGCCATGTTGTCCACCACAAATCTCACTTTGCGGTCGCCTGGGATCGAACCTGGGCTGCCTTGGTGAGAGCCAAGCGGTCTAACCACTGAGCCACGGCGCAGCCATGCTTCTTTTATGTTAAATATTCAAGTATCTATGGAGTTGAATCTGATTTATGCACAAATTGGGAGAAGAAGGAAGATTACTTGTAACTCAGAATTACTTATAAATAAGATTTTGATAATACATAATTTTTTAAAAAAGAAAGTAATACAGTGGGCCTGTATATGTAAAGCTTAACCAACAAAGGTATGTACAAAGCAAACATTATTTAAAAATTGGTCCTGCTTTAAAGTATTCAGTTAATTTGGCTTTTTTCACTTTTGTTGCATTAAGTGCATACAACTCAATTTACAGAACTTATTAATAGACTTAGAGCTTTTTCATTACAACTTTAGCAGTGATATAATGCCCATACATTTATTGCACTTCACTCATTTTAGTTATTTCAAGCTTTGAATTGTGATCCCCATTACTGTCATGGTTGCTTGAAGTTGGTTCGCTTTTCTTATCACCACCATGTTTTTACTACACATCAGCAATAATCTCCTGGTCCTGTAATTCTCCACACACAGCTAGATTTTTGTCACAATGCACTAGTTATTGAAATTTACACCCTCTTGTAAAGCTAGTTCATTTATAGGCACAATTTCATCACTATCAGTACCATTACCATCCATAAGTACCAGATTTAAAGATAGATTATTTGATGGTTGTTGATAACACTTGCTTCTAGGCAGCCGAAATAAATTCCATGGATCATGCAAGATTTTCATTTCCTCCGTTAATGTTATTAAATGTTGAATCAGCATTTTTCTATAATGAGCTTTGAAATTTGCAATGATGCCCAAATCAGGTGGATGTAGATGACTGGTTCAGTTAGGAGAGAAAATTCCACTCGAACATTACAATAAAATGTAATTGTGACACACTTCTATTATTCAGTTATTTATTTATTTATTTATTAATAACTCGGCTGAGACGCAAATGATGTATTTGTGAAACTAGTCCTGAAGAACAATTTTTCAAACAGATAAGTGAAGTTTGTCTCAATTATTATATTATATTGTAATATATGTATTGTTTCACTGTGAGTTGTTTCAGTTTTTTACGAAATGTCCACTCAAAACATTTTCCAAAATTATATGAGGTAAATGTACTGTACATCGATCCATAAAAAGATGGACCTTCTTCTGTTTCTTATTCAAAAGTCTAGTTTATTTAACCACTGTTCCATTAAAGTCATACTTTATAGTTTTTGTTTTCTCCGCCTTAAAACACCTTGGATTCCTGGATTTCCCTATCAAAGTGGGAGAAATGGGTCCATCTGAATTGGTAGCAAAAAGAACTGTTATGTGAATGTTATTTTTCTTCTCTCCATGGCATGAGTCATCCTTTTCAGCTTATGTCTTGCTGGGAACGAGATTGTAGAACAGGCCAGTCCCATCACAGTTGTAGATGTTTAGGGGCTTGATAGAACCTCTTGCTTTCAGTGCTGCTCTGTGATGTTATCCACAGCATTTGATTTACAGCAAATTGTTTTCCCTATGACTCCATAGCTGTCTAGAAATCCTTGTAACTTTCCCGATTACGAAGGAATTTTGGCTAAATCTATCACTTTTGCTGTCCGCATGTTACCAATAATTGGTTTTTGTTGGAATCATGTGAAAAGTGCCTTTTCCAAATCAGCAAACCAAACTTGCTGACGACTGTGTTTGGTTCATTTTGCACCCATTTTTAAAAACTCATCCAAAGTAGCTTTTATGTTACTATGACTATACATAGCATGGTATAAGCAATTATTAAGTCTGAAGCAATATCGGTTTTGGTTTTATGTCTACTAAGTGCCACCTCTCGTATGAATTTTATTTTTTGATCTAGCTATAATGTTTCCATTTTCTTTTCACAGCTGATTAAAAGCAATTGAGAACTGAAAAAAAAAAAAAAAGCTGTACGATAGTAGACACAGATACTGAAAATTTTCTTTACCTCTCATTTATTGTTGACATTGTTGCACCAAAGGACATTAAGGCAAATTTTTTTGTCAACAGCAATAAAGAAAATGTGTTTTGAGTTTCTTTTAAGATAGTGTGTGCCATATGCTCATTTAATTATGTAAAACTTGGTTGTATTTCACTATAATTTAATATCTATAACTGTATCATGTATAAATAACGTTCTATTAACATAAAATAAAACTCAATAAGTCTTTTAATATTGTATATCATTTTTCTAAATTAAATTTTTTCTGGAACCTACAATTATTGAAGTATAAATACAAATTACTTAGAACTGGGTTATTTGTTAAGCAGGTTTTAGTGTACTATTAAACTGTACACTTCCTTGACATGTTCAATGTTCAGACCTTTATGGCTACTAGTGATTCACTGAACACAAATCAATTAAGGGTAGCTACAAAATAGGAATGGACATAAGGCGGAGCTAGGTATGACTGTTCTATGGCTACTAGCCAATGTGGTGCGTGCAATGTTGTACAGTTAAACACGCATACTGGCTCGCTTTGCTGAAGCATACGACTAATTTCTTTGTGCGCTCTAAAGATACCAATTAAAGAATTATTTTGTTTTTCCCATGTTACAGAGCTATTTTTCCTAAGGATTACCGTCCAAATCCCATGTTTGTAGCACATCTGGTTTCGGAGATATGGAAAGATAAGGCGTGTGACTAGAAAGAAAAGAATTATTAACTGTCAGTGAAGAAAAGCACATACGTGCTATGCTGCTGTTGCATTTTGCACCCTGCATTCAGTTAAGTGGTGATCTTTTTAGATTGCACACATACTTTTCAGAGTAAGTAAATATATTGCTTAGCAAGACTAGTACTGGTGCGCCTAGTAGTAACTATGAAACAACTCATATGATTTTCCGTAAATAGGTTACAAATATATTAATGTGTATCATTTTTTCAAACAGATGTCAATTAAATACATTTTCGAAAGTACAAATTTTGCTCCGAGTCGAGAATTAATGTTACAAGCTTGTTGCGCGAGTGCTCATTCTGTGATGAACATTGTTAAAGAAAGCAAACAGTTTACCAAATTAGGAGAAGTTTTCATATTTAGATCTCCAGGGAAAATTGGGCAGCTAAAAACGTGCTACCAACTTAGACAATTTGCAAAAGTGTCATGTAGAACAATTTATGATTTATATGACTAGGATGAATAACTGCCAGAAAGCTGATCAATTTAATGAGGGGGAAAATAAAATATATGGATTCTGTATCTTCTATGCATAATATTCTGAAATCTCTTGGGTTCAAATATAGAAGAACCAGTGATGGTCGCAAATTTCTGCTTGAAAGAAGCAATATTGTTGCTGTGTGTGTGTAGTGTTTAACGCCCGCTTTTACTACATACGGCACCGCAGGCGGTGACACTGATGATGCATGAGATGAAGAAGGAGCACCGGTGGAATGAGATGGCGGGGGAAACCGGAGGTCCCGGAGAAAACCCGCCCCAACGCCGTGTTGTCCACCACAAATCTCACTTTGCGGTCGCCTGGGATCGAACCCGGGCCGCCTTGGTGAGAGCCAAGCGGTCTAACCACTGAGCCACGGCGTGGCCAATAAAAATATTGTTGCTGCAAGACTAAAACTTCTGCGCAATGTATAGTATTAGTACATGAGATTCATGGTGTAAAAATGCTTCATAAATACACATTCATATCTTTCGTATTTATTATTTTAATGAAACAAGAATCAACACCTTATTGCGTAGAACACATCTAATTTGAATCATTTTGTTTGTGTGCATATGAACTAGCTATGTAAGTGGACTTTTCTCCAGTTCAAGGTTTTAAGGTTCAGATGGTGCAGTAATCATTGTTAATGTTCACACATACATGCTGAAATATTAAATGAACTTCTCTGTCAGCATTGTATCACTGTACATCTCAGCATCTGTATGATACTTGCTAGGTTGAGACAAAGACAGATATATCTTCCATCTCTGTCACCCGCTTGCTGTGGAACAGGCAACACCAAGACAGTAGGATAACCATATTGGCTCAACCCATGTTCATTCTTATTTTGTAGCTAGTCTAATCTTAGACCTCAGGTCTCCTTTGCTTCAGGTAGTCTGGCACATTACTCTTTTCATTGCTGATGGCTAGTTTACAATATGTTGGGAACAAACAGCAATGTTTATAAATAACTATGTGGAAAGTTTTATTATGGACTTTGCAATATCACATGTTTATGACTGACCAATAACATTTTTATATTGCCTTGTAATTCAACCAATATACTGCTGTCCATATTTAATACAGTTAATATTTTTCAAAAAGCTGTGCATTTACCATTTGTTAGAACTCTTGTGAAATGTTATCTTGTCTGTAATAAAAACTGAACACTAATGTTTGTTCTGTACTGTGTTGTTTTCCTAGCTTTAAATTAGGAAGAGTGGCAGGTTTAGTTAATTACCTCCTTGAACAATTTCTGTCGTCAGAAATGTGAATCCAATATGCTAAGAATGGAAAACCTAAACTTGACTACAATTTCAGGCTTATTTAAGTTTCCAAACTGTGATGTTAGGCTTTTCATTAATTTTGACTTGCTTTGTAATACATTAATTTCAACTTTTGTCATTCTCTCGGAAACTATTTGTAGTTGGATTATTAATACTCGTCACTTACTTGTTTATATTAATGAGACTAGTTTCAAATGTATTCACCTCCATTTTCATTTTGTCATTCTTCTGGTTCCCATTTTCAGTTATAATGAGTCAGCCTTCACAGTTATGTGCCTCTATACATGGTGTTAGCGTGTCTGCCTCACATTCAAGAAGTCCCGATTTCCAAGCTCGGTCAGAGTTATAGTGAGCCAGCCTTCACAGTTATGTGTCTCTGATATGGTGTCAGCATGTCTGCCTCACATTCAAGAAGTCCCGATTTCCAAGCTCGGTCAGAGTTATAGTGAGCCAGCCTTCACAATTATGTGTCTCTGTATATGGTGTTAGCGTGTCTGCCTCACATTCAAGAAGTCCCGATTTCCAAGCTCGGTCAGAGTTATAGTGAGCCAGCCTTCACAGTTATGTGCCTCTATACATGGTGTTAGCGTGTCTGCCTCACATTCAAGAAGTCCCAATTTCCAAGCTCGGTCAGAGTTATAGTGAGCCAGCCTTCACAGTTGTGTCTCTGATATGGTGTCAGCGTGTCTGCCTCACATTCAAGAAGTCCCGATTTCCAAGCTCGGTCAGAGTTATAGTGAGTCAGCCTTCACAGTTGTGTGTCTCTGTATATGGTGTTAGCGTGTCTGCCTCACATTCAAGAAGTACCGATTTCCAAGCTCGGTCAGAGTTATAGTGGAGTTATAGTGAGCCAGTCTTCACTGTTATAAGCCTCTGTGGCATAAGTATTAGCATGTCTGCCTCACATTCAAGAAGTTCCAAGCTCAAATCTCGGTCAGGGTGAGTTACCTGGATAAGGTTTTTTCTGAGGTTTTCCTTAATCTTGAAAGCTAAATGTCATGTAACTCTAAGCTCTATGGACCCAGGACTCATTTGAGCACCATTTCATTCATTGTCCAATACAAGTTAACCTTGGAGGTCGTAAATTTAAAATAAGCCTGTACAGTTTGAATTCTGTTACAGTAATTTGAAGCCAACATAGCACATTATTATTCTTTTTCAAATCTAGGTTTTGTTTTATCATTTTATCCTAGAATCAACCTTGACTAAGAATAGAGGGAAGTGCAATATAATTATGATATAACTATAGGGCTGAAGAATAAGACTTCTAAAGCAGTACTTGCAAATTAGTATAAATTTTCACTGCTTTTCTGTTATTTACTAAATGCAGTTTTCTGGTTAAAATTCCAAGTTAATGTAGTTTTGCAGTTTAACTTTTAAAATGTCCAATACTTTCCAAACATTCTGTTATTTTCAAATTTTTACATGATTTATATACCATAATCTCAATCTTAATAACAAGTTCAGTAATTTTAGTTAATTGATGGAAATTAATCATTTCTTTACATTAGCCATATATAGGCTAAGATTTTTAATAGTCAACATGAAAAATTCAATGTCACGGCTAGGATTTGAACCACGGATCTCCTGGTTTCCGTCCAGTTGCTCTAACCCACTGAGCTACCATGGCCAACTTGTCGTCATGACACTAAGTTCTCCATTTGACTTGTATATTTCCCTGGTAAACCACTAGGGGCTCTCGCATCTGAGATACACCGTTTGTGGCGACTTACTATCGTAAGTACTTGAATCCCAGGCTTCATCATTTAACTCTTATTATTTTAGTTAATTGATGGAAATTAATCATTTCTTTACACTAGCCGTATATAGGCTAAGGTTTTTGATAGTCAACATGATAATGGTTTACCGGCGAAATATACAAGTCAAATGGAGAATTTAGTGTCATGACAGCAAGTTGGCCGTGGTGGCTCAGTGGGTTAGAGCGACTGGACGGAAACCAGGAGATCCGTAGTTCAAATGCTGGCTGTGGCATTGAATTTTTCATGTTGACTATCTATCAAAAACCTTAGCCTACATACGGCTAGTGTAAAGAAATGATTAATTTCCATCAATTAACTAAAATAATAAGTTAAATGATGAAGCCTGGGATTCAAGTACTTAGGATAGTAAGTCGCCACAAATGATGCATCTCGGATGCGAGAGCCACTAGTGGTTTACCGGGGAAATATACAAGTCAAATGGAGAATTTAGTGTCATGATGGCAAGTTGGCCATGGTAGCTGAATGGGTTGGAGCAACTGGACGGAAACCAGGAGATCCGTGGTTCAAATCCTGGCCGTTGCATTGAATTTTTCATGTTGACTATCTATTAAGTTCAGTAATTTTTAAGCATTGTAGTAATATTAGGAGAACACAAAATTATTTATTTTTCTCCAAGTAGCACCTAAAAATTACAGTAAAATCAATGTGCAAGTTCTGTAATTATGCTAAGTCAAGTCACTAATGGGAAAATGTAGATCAGGGAACACGATGTATACGGGTTAGTAATGAAATTAATAAAATTCTTGTGAGAAAAATTGCTAATTTATACTTTTACAGTTTAAAAAAAACTTCAACAAAATATAAAAATAAAAACAAGAAATTAATTTTTTAAACACTTTTTAAAATGAGGGATTAATAATAATCTAATATGTTTTGGTATCCTAAAAGCTTAATAGTTCACCTCCTCCACATATAGAGCTTTGCTTTTGTGTATAAAAGGGAAGTTATAAAGAATGAATAAGAATATTGGACATTCAGAATAGGAATGAGTACTACAAAGCTTTCATATCCCTTACAGATTGAATGTCACTTATTGTTACAAGGTATTCAGAACGTGCATCATTTATCTTTATTCTGTTTGTATTTACATTTCATGATTTTTAAATGATCCTACACAAGTAATGCAGTTTTTGTAATGGCTTTGGAAATCAGTGCTTAGAGAACTGCAAATTATTTTTATCAGTTTATGCAAATATGAGGAAAACCAAGTCTTTCTTTTTCAGGTTGCAGATATATTAAGTAAAGCCACTGATAGTGTACCAAAAGAAGAAGTTCGAGAAAGCAATCCACACTTAAAGAATTTGTATGAGGGCCTCACGATGACAGAAGCACAACTACAGAAGGTAATTAATACCTTTTGCTCTTCAAGTTTTAATTGAACAAACTTGTTAGTTCAAAGCTTATAATTTTCTTATGCATGATTGGTGGAATTTAGTAACAGCAACGTCAAAATTAATTAAAAAAAATTATTTGTAGTCAGTTTCTGAATCCTCATCACAGTGATGAGCTTAAAAAAGATTAATTAAAATAATTTTCACAAATACTTATGATAAGTATTTTACTTCCTCTAAAAACCTTAATTGAAAGGATAGCCAAAGTAAACTTAAAACAATTCCAGATCTCTCTAGAAAATTATCTGCTGCAATTTTCAGATTAATCACATGCCATGATTATCTTAGTAGACATTTGTTCAAGATTAGATTAGTGACTTCCCCACAGTACTTTTTGCGTGGTAAAGATGACTTAATGAACATTGAATGTATTTTTCAGATATGTAATAATGTAACATGTCTGAGTGACAGGCTGTAAAATCTGTGTGTAATGATTTTTTGTTTAAAATCTGATGTCCTGGTAATATTAGGATGATTAATTCTTTATTAGTGTGAGCTCCTTTTTCGAAGTTTTAAATTGTATGTATGTAGTTAGTGCACAGGTATTTAGCAACAAAGCCATTCTCCTTCTTCCCTCCCAATATTTTGAGGTCAAGTCTGGATAGTTTTTAAGTTTTTCACAAATAAATGTTTCATATTCATTTCCTCTTGTAGCATAACAGACAATTTGGAAATGATAACAATCCAATTTTATGCAGGTATTTGCTGAGACAGTAATGTGTAGTGGTAAGTCTGAACATGGCAAGGGCTTTTTTTGAGGTAGTTCAGACATTAGTTTTAAGTTTCTTAAGAATTTCTCTCCTTTGGAATTTAATATATTTGTGGTTAATGTAGTTTTATAATCATTATTCATTTTCTTCTTGATGATACATTTAACAGATTCCAGTGGTACTTTTGGTTGTATAAATAATAAGGATCTGGTTGGTAGAAAAAAATATCCAGATAATCAGTTATCGTTTGCTGTAGCAAGACAAAAAGTTTAGAAATAAAGACCCAAGATTATCATGTTTTAAACTTTGACTTGTTATTTGAACAAACCTGCACATGTCCAATTACATTTTGTATTAGGGCATTTAAATGACCAAACGAGTAAAACAGTTATTGAATCCTCATCTGTAAAGTTTTGATTTTTTAGTGAAAGTATTTAAAAAATGCATTTTTTTATGTTGGAAATTCACTAGTAAATACTGTAACTTTGTGGGTTCGTAGAATTAAAAGGCCGAGTTGCAGAAATTAAAAATCTCCTTTATTTCCGTTGAAATACACTATTCAATTCTCACGTAAGAACATTAAATCACATATACACAGTCTTACAAGGTCGATCACAATAACAAACAGTGACAGCAGATTACATCTTTAGCTCTCGTTACAACAAAGCTGGCTCTCATTTCACAACTACAACTATCTGCTGGCGTGTCAGAATCCCTTTTATATCTCCATTCATGATTACCAGATTGTTCTGTCAATCACTAGAAGTCTCTGGAAAACAAGGCATCTAATTACATAATTCGAACATTCTATCACCTTCGAGAAACATAACTTAATCTACGCTGGCGAGGCCTTTGCCTCAGTTATCTTGCTTGCCGGCGTTATCGGTAGTGACTACGTTTGAAAGTAACTCCGGATCTTCCTCTAACATCAACTTTAACTGCATGTTACCTACATTGCAGCAGTAGGTGATACTGAACATGTCTGAACTTGCCTGGTTCTCACAGGCAGGAACCAGGAGTACCAACAATGAAACTACTACAGCGTGTTTGTTTTACATTAAGCTAACAGAATATAACAAGATTGAATTTTAGAGCAAAAAATTATGACCGTAAATAAATTATGATCATTCTTTATTGAACAGCCCTTGTAAGAAAACAAAAGGTCATGTTATATCGCTTTCCATGTAAACATGACAATAATGTTACAAATTGAATACAGAGTGAACATGTATGTACTCTAGCCAATCTTTCAGCTGCAAATTAAGTTATTCACAAATTGCAAAGTGGTCATGCAATCAGACAATAGTTGTGATCATAATGGACAGTAATTAACTAGTGATGCACCTACAACATTTATGAAAAATGGATGTGAGTAAGCTTGTGCACTTGTATTGATTTAATGAAACAAAAATCTATTCTCTCTTTCTGCAGACAACAATCAGCTTTATTATTATTGTTCTAAGTATACAATAAATATGTATAACAGTATATAATAAATATGTATAACATAAACCAGGAGATCCGTGGTTCAAATCCAGCCATGGCATTGAATTTTTCATATTGACTTTATCTATGCATAACAGGACTTGTGTGTTTAACAATTTTTGTTTTGGTTTTGTAATTGCTTATGTTTATATTAACTAAGATGCATTATCCATAATTTCTGATTAACAGTTACCCCCTCTGTTGTAGCAGTTAATGGGTAATAAGAGAGTACCAGTCTTAAAAGAATTGAGCTCAATTTGTATTTCTTTTAACTATTTAATGGGTAAAATTATATAAATCAAATATGTATGTAAATTGAATAGTCAACCTGAAAAATTCAATGCCACTGCCAGGATTTGAACCACGGATCACCTTAGCCTATACATGGCTAGTATGGAGGTATGATTAATATCCATCAATTAACTTAATGTATGCAAATATTAATCATAAAAATGTATATATACTGCTATGCATATCAAGTCGCCCTTTTAACTTCCACTATGAGATAAACAGACACAAGCTGAAATTGGCAAGACTGGGATCAAGTTAAAGCAATGACATTAAAATTGGCTTGATATAAGCCAATTTGGACCAGTTGTAGATCCAAATCAAAAGTTTTCCAACCGAGATTGTGCACTTGATAAATGAGCTAAATAGTTGCCATAAACTTGCCATCTTGAACTCAGTCAAGTTCGTAATTGAAAACTAAAAGTTATGCCATGTTTAAAATTCTGTGAGAATATAGAAAAATAGTAAGTGTGTTCAATTTTGCAGGTATTCAAGAGACATGGGTTGGAGCCAGTTAATCCACTTGATCAAAAGTTTGACCCCAACTTCCATGAAGCTTTGTTTCAGCAGGTAATATATCTCTTTACTATAAACATTTTTAGAATTGTTGTGATTAAAAGCATTAAAATGAAGCTAATTTTATAATGAAATACTTATTGAGTCATATATTTAAAACTTGAAACTTCACCCAAGTTTTCGTCCTAAAAACATTCCTGTTTTTAATAGTTGATGTGAGTGATGTTTTAAGTTTTAATATATGTCTCAATAAGTGTTTATTATAAACATTTTTGTTACACCTATAACAACTGTATTAGCATTAATTTATCTGTGGAGATCTCCTTTCTAAAATGGCTGTTTTTTTTTTCTGTTGTGTGTGTGTATATATATATATATATATATATATATATATATATATATATATATATATATATATATATAGAAATTTTATAAATGAAATGTATTTTAATACAATGTTAAAGTAATTGGAAATAAATGTGGTAAATAAGGAAAGAGATAAAATAAAAGTGAATCGAGAAGATACGTTGAAGGAAAGAGATGTTTTCTTAATAACTATTAATCAGAAGAATTGAAGCTTATGTGGACAAATAGTATTATCCACTTTATAATGGAGAAACAAATCATAAACTGTATCAAAGATTCCTGTCATATTCATTTCTCTTCATTTCTATATTGACTGCATCATAAGACAAAGAATGGCAAGATAAATACGTAAAACATGAAGCTATTAACAGTGAAGCAAACAAATATATACAAATATAATAATTTGTAACTTAAAATTTCACTTATCTTATAAGAAATGATAATTCTTATAAATTCTCCAGAATCGTGATTTAATGTTTATTCATACACATCTTCAGCTGGAAAAACAAAGCTGTCACCATAGTTACTAAACATGATATGTTCTTGTTAGTACTACCAAAATCTGAGAATAAAACAAATTTAAAAACTGAATCGACTGTCGATATTTCAAAATTCATTATGCGATGTTTGTTTTTTAAAATAAATATCTTTTCCCAAACCATTAAAAAACAAACATCACGTAATGAATTTTGAAATACTGGCAGTTGATTCTGTTTTTAAATTTGTTTTATTTTCAAATTTTGTTAGTACTAACAAGAACATATCAACGTGTAATGTTCAGTAACTATGGCGACAGTTTTGTTTTTCCAGCTGAAGATGTGTATGAAATTGTGATCCTGGAGAATTTATAAGAATTATCATCATTTCTTGTAAGATAAGTGAAGTTTTAAGTTGCAAATTATTATATTTGTGTATAATGGCAAGATATTTTGAGGAAATAAGATTCTGGATGTACATACTTCTTTTTGCAAATGATCAATCAATCTTATCTTCAGCTGAATATAGTCAGAATTAATAATCTCCTACAGAATAAGTATTGAACTTCAATTATCATGTTTTTTGTCATTTATAGAATCAAAGTTATAAACAAGAAAAATCTATTAAATTTTAGATGAGTCGTATTTCTTACACACAGATCTAATTGAAAAAGTACTATTTGTAGTCAGCTTTTAGCATTTTTTCATTTAAATTTGTTTTTTGAGGGACTAGTTTCAAAGCTGTAGCTTCCATTTTTAGCCTGAAGATCCGATTTTAAAAAATAAAAATGTAAGTGACAGAGTATTAAGAGTATTAAATTCAAATTTTGATATTGACCTCTTTTTATTATGTTGACAGAAGTGGAAACAGATGAAAAATATCATTGGTCAGTTAGAAAAATGACTTTTCAATGTGTTAAATCAACTAACCACTTTAGTATCACTATACACGTTAATATGCATTTCTGTTCTTGTTCCTAGTCTTTTGATTTTTATTTTTATTTGAATTATGCGGTTTCCAGAAAACCAGGTTGCTGTACCTTATGTCAGACTGTTTCAATCCTCATGTAAACCTCTGGGAAGGAAGTTTCACATATGCCGTTAGGGTTTTAATTGCATCAGCAAATGTATGCAATTAAAAGACAGCACCCATTACCTTCCCTGGGCCAATCAAAACTTGAGCATCACCGGCCTCACTATGACTGTCTTTGTCTCTCTTCCCTCCCAGACGTTTACCTAAGGATTGAATAGCCTAATTACATTATATGAGAATAACTGGAAGTTATTTCCGGGCTGTTATGCCATGGTCTGCTGGAGATAGAATTTCCAGACATATTGTCCACAACTGCATTAGACATCTTCAGTGACACTGTCGTAGTCTCCTCGGAGAACCAATCAGAAAGGAGCAATATCATAAATGAGGCCTGCCCCACCATCAGCGGATGTTGCTTGAGGGATAAATACAGCTTGGACAGTCGAGTCTTCTAACACTATGCAATCATCTCCAAGGAGACTACAACTGAACCCTGAAGATGCCTGCAGCAGTTGTGGACGAAACATTTGAAAATTCTAACTCCAACCGACCATGGCATAACAGCCCAGAAATAACTTATAGTTATGCGACTCCAGCCATGAAAGCCTATCCTTTCTCATTATATGAGAACGCTAGGCTATCAAGATATTAATTTCTGCATCATCAGTATTAAATTTAATTTGCCTCTGTGGTCAAGTGTTCAATGTTCTGACTTCTTAATCTAGAGGTCTTTGGTTCATTTCCTGACTGAGTTAGGGAAATTAATCTTTAATTAGGTTCTTTCATTACCCTCCATAGTGTCTGGAAGTACATTTGGAGAGATTGTTTAGTTTAATAAAAACAAAAATACCTAACATTGAAAGAACCTTTAGTCAAAGACCCATACAACTATAAAAGTTAAAGGGCCTTATAAAATTAAACAAACAAAAAATATTAAATTAAGAAAATCAGTCTCTTTAACAACCAATCAAACATCACAACAGTCACAAGCCAAGAGTGAATTTCAGGTATTTTGGCAGCAATCACATGGCTAAATGTATACTGTGATAGAACAACACAAACTACTTGTAGAATAAAGGGGAAGTGCCACACTTGGATGACTGTTTCTACCCATTACAACGTATCATAATCCTGTACGTTATATTATATTTGTACATAAAGTGATTATTCTGCTCATATTATATGATGAATTTTTTAATAGAAGTAAGAATGTGGATTTATACAACATTTAAACGTTCATAAATGTTAGACCAGTTTTTTTTTATTGCAAATTAACCATATGCAGAAAAGAATAATTGTGTGACAAACTTTATAAATATACCATGTTACATGGATAGAGTGGACATGAAAAATTCAATGCCATGGCCGGGATTTGAACCACAGATCTCCTGGTTTCCGTCCAGTAGCTCTTAACCTTTGAGCTACCATGGTCAACATGCCGTCCTTACATTAAATTCTCCATTTGACTCGTATATTTCCCCAGTAGACCACTAGGGGCTCTCACATCCGAGATACACCGTTTGTGGCGACTTACTACCGTAAGTACTTGAGTCCCAGGCTTCATCATTTAACTCTTATTTTAGTTAATTGATGGAAATGAATCATTTCTCCACACTAGGCGTTTATAGGTTAAGGTTTTTGATGGATAGAGTAGACATGAAAAATTTAATGCCATGGCCGGGATTTGAACCACAGATCTCCCGGTTTCTGTCCAGTCGGGAAAATATACGAGTCAAATGGAGAATTTAATGTCAGGACGGCACGTTGACCATGGTAGCTCAAAGGTTAAGAGCGACTGGACGGAAACCAGGAGATCCGTGGTTCAAATCCCGGCCATGGCATTGAATTTTTCATGTCTACTCTATCCATCAAAAACCTTAGCCTATAAACGGCTAGTGTGGAGAAATGCTTAATTTCCATCAATTAACTAAAATAATAAGAGTTAAATGATGAAGCCTGGGACTCAAGTACTTACGATAGTAAGTTGCCACAAACGGTGTATCTCGGATGCGAGTCCCCTTAGTGGTCTACCGGGGAAATATACGAGTCAAAAGAGAATTTAATGTCAGGAAGGCACGTTGACCATGGTAGCTCAAAGGTTAAGAGCGACTGGGCAGAAACCAGGAGATCCGTGGTTCAAATCCCGGCCATGGCATTGAATTTTTCATGTCGACTATCCATCAAAAACCTTAGCCTATAAACGGCTAGTGTGGAGAAATGATTAATTTCCATCAATTAACTAAAATAATAAGGGTTAAATGATGAAGCCTGGGACTCAAGTACTTACGATAGTAAGTTGCCACAAACGGTGTATCTCGGATGTGAGTCCCCTTAGTGGTCTACCGGGGAAATATACGAGTCAAAAGAGAATTTAATGTCAGGAAGGCACATTGACCATGGTAGCTCAAAGGTTAAGAGCGACTGGGCGGAAACCAGGAGATCCGTGGTTCAAATCCCGGCCATGGCATTGAATTTTTCATGTCGACTATCCATCAAAAACCTTAGCCTATAAACGGCTAGTGTGGAGAAATGATTAATTTGCATCAATTAACTATAATACCATGTTACATTTAATTTGGGGACACTTATATTTGTAACAGGTAATACTTTCTGTATGTATGATGTTCAGGATTTCACAAGGAACTGGGAGAACCAGTAGTCTCTAGAGATCATGTCCCCAAGAGAAGTTAGGGGAAAGCCTCCTAGAAACATGGGTAAAAGGGAAAAGAAATACTCTTGCAAACAAATAGTAAATGATGTTTTTATCCTGTCGTGCTATAAATTGTGTTCCATAATTGATAAAATGTAAAGATCCAAAAGAAGCACAGAATTGAAAATTTAAAAAGAAATAAACTACTAAAAGTGGATATTTTAATAGTTTTCTTTTAAAAAGATGATTATAGAAAAAAAATAGCCAAAAAGCATAGAGCGAAAGATTTATGGTCATATTCTACCTGTGGCACTGAGTTTTGGTCCTGATTCTGCCTTTCAGAGTTTGCCTACACACAGTTTGTATGCATTAGAACAATCATTTATTATCAATTATTGTTATTATAAAGCCTTTAAGTCCGGGACTTAAGTTCCTATGAATTGTAAGCCACCATAGGGTGTGTGATCTCAAATTGAGATTTTCTTTTGATCTACTGGAAAATGTGAGTCATTTGGAGAATTTAATGATGTACCAGCTTTTTGTTATGGTAGCTCAGTGGTAGAACAGCCATGCCTAGAGTGAAAGATCCCGTTCAAATCCTGGCTTTGGCAATAAATTTTTCAGTTCTGATTCTTTTTTCAAAATACCAAGTTTGAATTTAACTGACTTCATTTTTGTGGGCGCACACATACAGCCTGCACAGATCTCTCTCTCTCTCTCTCTCTCTCTCTCTCTCTCTCTCTCTCTCTCTCTCTCTCTCTCTCTCTCTCTCTCTCTCTCTCTCTCTCTCTCTCTCTCTTTTTTTTTTCATGCTCTGTTTTAATAATCGTATTTCCAGTGAAATCTCAGTTTCAAATTTTGGATTGAAGGCAGTACATCATCTGCTTAGAGGTAAATGGTATAGAAATTAAAAATGAAGTAAATAAAGATTAATATCTTTACTGGAGGAGAACCCAAACTTTTAAGTTTATAGGTCTATATTTGATCACAGTGTCATGAGTGAAAGCAAGGCTTGCCAAAGCGGTAGATAAAGTAATAAAGAGTTAAATTTTTTCAGTTCAAAATTAAAAGAGAAGGGATTTGTTCATTTGCTTCTTTGTTTCTTTGTTTTCACCTTGTTTATGTCCCTCTTGCATACTCACAACTAAAGAATAATAAATGTTTAGGCATACGTGACACTTGTAATTTTTACGAGGCATACCCAAAACTTATACTTGCAATATTCTTCTATTATGGTTCCAAAAACATATTACAGTACAATAACATGTGTCAATTTAATATACTTACAGGAGGTGAAAGGCAAAGAACCAGGAACAGTTGTCGTAGTGTCCAAGTTGGGATATAAACTTCATGAAAGAGTCGTACGGCCAGCATTAGTAGGGGTAGCCAAAGGATAACAATCTACTCACAGAATGAATCACACACAAATATTGTTCCATAGCTTCGTCATATGTGATGTATATATAGATGAGACCGCAAATAATGTACTAGAATGTGCAATGAGAGGTAATACTTTGTAATTGGAAGTTTCCTTCCTTCACAAGAACAAGCTAAAACTGTGTTTTTATCACTGTAATGCTGTATAATAAAGTTTTGTTTCTTAATTGTGTTCTACTGCTACATTCAATTTAAGTGTATTACATCATTCCAAAAGTAATGTCTCCTGTTTATTTTCATGGAAACATCAGATACAGAAAGCACAGCAATATAGTTAAATAGAGTAAGCTGAGCTATATATGTCATTTATCCACATTGTCACCATTTGTATGCAGTTGAGGCTAGCCACTGTCTTACAGCTGTGACAACATGCCTGGAAAGTGTATCTTTCATAGGCCCAAAGAACAGAAGTCAGAGTTGATAAATCACAATTATGTGTATAATTTCAAGTTGAACCAATACTCAGTGCTCCATATATTACTAGTGTTTACATAGAAAACATTTCTTTAGGATGTTAGGAATGGTAAACACTAGCAATATAAGGAGCATCAAGTATTAATTTGAATCAAAATCATATTACCTTTGTGCTTCATTCATAGTCCTTACTTATAAGAACAGGACTAAATGGTTGATGCAGAACAGTTAACCAAATTTGGAATGAGTTCCACAATTACAAAACTGGTGTGCAGCTTGGCATTATGTTGCAAGCAGGTTTTCTTCTCTGGCCTAACTCTGCAAATTTGGGTTTTCAGCCTGGTTACCGTTGTAGCACTCTGAATTGACATCTGCTCCAGATTCGGAGGCATCCACCTGCCTATCCAAAACGACTGTGCACAACACTTTGCCTGCAGATGGTTTTGTACTACTTCTTTGTCGGAAACGTATTTGGATTCTGGTTCCACTGGTGATGCTACATCTCATATCCGATGATGATGGCATTAAAAAAAAACTGATCTGAAACATTGTATTGGTTTAGCAGATCCCTTAAAAATATCCATTCCAGTGAGTTTTTTGTTCTTTGTAAGCATCCATGGGACCTATCTTTCACACACTCTTTGATAATCAAGTTTGCTTAACATTCTATGAGGTGTAACGTGAATGCTACACAACAGTTTGTTTTGTCTATTCTGCACTGTCACCCTCGAAGTAGTCTCCCTGGGAATTGATACACTTGTCCCAGTGCTTCTGCCAATGTTGCAAGCACCTCTTCTTCCAGCATGTTCAGAGCCTTCTGTAATTCATGATGGATATCAGTGTCCTCAAAATGGTGTACTTGGAGCTACATTTTAAGTTCTAGGAAAAGAAAATTGTCCTTGGTGCCAAACCTGGAGAATAGGCAGGATGTGGAACAGTATTCATCTTATTTTTATCCAAAAATTGAAGAGCAGAAAAGGCTTTGTGTGCAGGCACAATGTCAAGATGCAGGAACTAGTCATCACTCCTCTTTCTCTGGCCATTTGCATCGCACATTCTCCCTTAATCTTTACAGCACTGATTTTGTAGAATACTTAATTTCCTACTGTTTGATTCTGTGGCACAAATTCCTTATGAACAATGCCTTTAATGTCAAGAAACACAATCAAAATTGACTTCACTTTGTATTGAACTTGTCTGGTCTTTTTTGGGCTTGGAGATGGACTCTTTCATTGTGAAGATTGTTGCTTCGTTTCTGGATCCTACCCATACATCCATGTTTCATCGCCAGTAATAATTTTCTCCATGAACTGTGGATCATTTCAAAGCAGTTGTTTAAGACCTGTGCAGGAAATCACACGACTTTCCGTTTGGTCATTTGAAAGCAGGTGGGAAAGAACTTGTCGGCAATTCTTCTCATGTCCAAATTGTCTTTCAAAGAAGAGTTCTAATGAGTCAGAAGGTTCTCTTATTGTAAAGCCCCTATCATTTAAGACCATTTCCCTCACCTGATCTATATTTTCATGTGTTTTGCTGGAACAGGGTCACCCAGAACGATCTGCATCTTTAACTGATGTCGCACCACTTTTAAATTTCAAAAATCACTGATACAAAAGTTTTGCTCATAACGTCCTCTCCATAAGATGTTCGTAACATTTCATAGGCTTCTGTTGCAATTTTACTGGGTAAAAAAGCAAAATTTGATGTTCATTCTTTGTTCTTCATAGCAGTTTTGCTATGCAGAAAAATCGCTGTGCATGCAAAACACGTGTTCACTTCAGAGCTTATACCTCCTCACTGGAACGTCACAGAAAGTCACGTGACCTCTCATTTTTATCAGGAGGGAACACTGCACGTACAGTATGGGTAAGAATTAAAGATATCTCAGTGTCAGCATTGTCGTGAAGCCATTCTGGAAACTTTTTGATCACACCTCTTATCTAAGGTATAACAGCCAACATTCAACTCTGCACACATTTCCTTGATTCTTAATCGACTGATTATTACGGATAAGTTAATTATGCACGCTAGCAGCTAAGCAGGGCTGACTGAGGTATGGCTTGCAGTGCACAACCTTTTCTCCACCACCAAAATTCTGTACTTACCGTCTCACATTACTAACATCTACTGTCTTACTCCATACACCTTAGCAGGCATTTATCAAATTTAATTGGTGCAATTTCTACAGCAATAAGAAATTTAATCACACATCTGCTTTGTGTACACATTGTTGGTAGCCATTTTAAAATCCTCCCCTGCTTCTGCCATCTGTCACTAAACAGTGAAACTAACGAGATACTAGCTGCAAGGTTCAACAACTAGTGCTACACCAATGCAATCTGGCTCAATGCCAGTACAAAAAAATAGGAGGTGTTAGTTTTGGAGTGACCCTCATAATAAGATGCAATAAGTATGTTGGAAGTTCAGTAAGAATTGCATATCACAAAGATAATTTATTTCATTACAATCATGTAATAGTAATTTACATTATGAGGGTTGAAAGCAAGTGGTTTCAATAATAATCTATAAAATCCTTTCAATTCTTGTACCATACATATTTTATTTCATACTATCTTTAATTTAATTACATGTACGTCCCATGTGAGTGATCAGAGCTTAACATTAAGTTATCTTCCTTTATGATTCCCTTTGTTATGAGACTTAAGAGGTTTGCAGTTTATCAGATGCTCCATGTCCATTTCTTTTTGGCCTAACAAACATTTAGGGTAATTCAATATGCATTTCAGTAAAGATGTTTCTAAGGACCAGTAGTTATAAGTTGAACATAATAGTAGCCTTGTTCTGGGGGTATCAGGGATTAGGTTTAAATATTTCCATTTTTAAGTTTGTTGTTCTATATTGATACTTTTAGAGAATTTAGAGAACAACTTTAAAAGTTTTTTTATTTTCTCCAATTTTTTCACTGTCCTTCAATCCACATTAGGCTGCAGTTGGAGTCGTATATTCTTTTTTTAAATTTTTAATTTGTTTTTATAATGTAGTGCATTTCGTTTGCTTTGCTCATTTTAAGGGATATATTTGAACTTACTACTTAGAACACAGTTTCAGAATCAGATAGAATAACTATTTTCTTACATTTATGTAGGTAGTTAAAAGAATATTTTGGTGTAATGTATAGATAGCTACAATTTCACCATCAAAGAGTATTGTATATTTACCAATGCTTTTATAACAGGAAAAGAATGTGCAAGTACCATTTATTCCAGCTCCATTGTCTTGATTCATGAAGAATTTATGTGTCTGGATGTATATCCAATCCTTTTGTGGATATTTTATGCTAATTGTTTCTAGGACAATGGGTTTTGTTTCCATTGGATTTATGCCTTTTTGTTCTAGACCATCTCAGCTCCATCCTGGGTCTGTCGCTTAATACACATTACTGTATCTCTATTCTGACCATTGCCTTCATATAATTCTGGGTTAGTTCCACATGCGCTATTCTTTACATCTGCATAATTATTATAGTTATTTGTCTCTTAATGCAGATTAAAGTCACAATCTTCATCAATTATTTTGTTAATGTAAACGCAGTGAAGTAGCCATGCTAATCATTTTATCTCACATTCTGTGATTGGCTACTTAATAGGTGTGATTTATGCATTATTTTCTTTTGTTGTATATTTATGAGCTTGTTATACTTTTATCTTGTTTTTTGTATGGAATATAATTATCATTAATAGCAGCAGCCTTAGCCTTGATTTAGACTGGCCTTGTGGATGCCTTGTTATAACAAATGAAGGTCAGCAAGCGAGGGAGTAAAATGCATCCTACCAGAACAACCACAAATTGATTTTAGTCATCAAAATTAAAAATCACATTCTTTCCACTTCACTGCTTTACGTAGGTTTAAGCAGGCATTTGGAGTTATTTTCTTCAGTGGTAAAGAAGTTATCAAATTTACTTAATAATAATAAAGTAAAAATGTGCACACGCTGTGCAGAGAGTGGCTTGTCACTTAATTATCTTTGCTATTAGCAACTATGGATTTTTGTCTATCTGTACACTTCAGAATATATCGATCAATTTTTTAGAACAAAACATAGATGCAGGTGTCACTTGGGTTGTGGAAATTTACTTAATGATTTTCGAAAATAAAAGGATGGCATTAAATTAGGGAATGTTTTCAGAAATTTGTTTATCCAAACTGTCTTGACTCATTAAGTGACACCTGTAGAATCATTTAGTTAATAAAAGAATGTTCCTAATATGAGGAAATTCAAGTTCTGTTTCCTTTATTTGTATAAATTCATTGCTCAATATTCTGTTTTCAAACAGCTTGAGTGTTTTTCTGAAGCATAATGATGTCTTTGTGGCAATTGCACTTTTTCCATTACTTCATTAATGGTTGAAAGATAACTTATTTATAGAACATATTACTCGTGTTTGCAAAAATGATATTGCAGATAAAATATTTCTATAAAATTTTATTTTGTTTTTCATGTAAGTTAAAGTAATTGAATTGTTAGGTATAAGGGATATTGTAGACTTTCTCAGCCTGAAAGCAAAATTCTTACATAAACAGAATTTTTGCAAATTTTGTTTAATCCTTGCCTTCTCTTTCTTTAATCAGGGTTTCAAATGTTTTGAGAGTCAATAATTATGAGGCCCACCAACCAATGCATAACTACTGAATGAACTGTCCAACAGAAGAAAATGCTATGGTTAGATATTAGAAATAAACTTTGCATAAATACACTTAAAGCAGAGCATCGTGTAAAAATTTATTTTAGCATGGCTTGTAAAGACCTATTTCTGCTATATTTGGTAAGTTCAAGAACAATAATAAAATATAATAGATTTACACTTTTTTCGAATTTCTAAAAGTGAAACCATAGTAAGTCTGCAACTTAAATGTTCTTTGTGCTTTCTAATTTTATAATGTATTGTAAAACCGTGTAATAAAGCCTTTGATTTACAAACCATTTCAGATTACTTTTTTATGTTATGCTTTGTTTCAAAGTCCTAAATAGCAGACTCTTTTTGGAATTTATCTCTCTCATTCCTCTCTTACAGAGGTGGTCACCCTAGTTTCACACAAAGGTTGAGTATTAAAAAGGTTTCTGCTTGATGGATATCACATTTGTGCATAATAGACCAAAATGTATATTAACACATCTCAAGAGGGTTTCAATTTGTTTAAACAAAATTCCATGCAATTTCCCTGATTTTTCTTAACAGTACATGAAACATAGACTTATAACTACATACCAAAGATGAAGAAGCAGCCCAAACTGTAGTTGTACAGTTGAAAACTACATCAAAGAAAATAAAAATGGCCATTTGCAGAAAAAGTAATACCTATAGCTTTCCTGGGATTCTAATGGTGTGATGCTCATAGATTACTTCCAGAAGGATAGAACCATCACCTAGAAATGCTAGATTCAAATTCAGATTTATTCACAAAAAAAAAATGCTAAGACAAACATTATTGTCAAAGTATAAACTTGAAAGAAGCGTAGGGACAGTGAAGCACAAATTAGTACAAAATTGAATCGAGAAGATATTGACACATTGCTTCACTCACACTGTTTATTCACAGGACATGTTTCAAGAGCTCTTGCTCCTATCCTCAGCTGATACTCTACTCTACTCTAATACACTAATTTTGTACAAACATTATTGTATTTACGATATATAAAAAAAAGAAGTTTAAGAAATAACTTAAGGTTGCACCGAGATAAAACACAGATACCCATTTGCCTTAATGAATGAGAGAAGCCTTGGTAAAAACCTCAGTCAGGTATACAATTGCATTAGATTTCTATATACTTATATTCACAACTGAGGTGATTAGAGTACCAAAATATAGGTGAGTGGAGTGCAATCTTGGTCTTGGAGGTTGACATCAGGGTTCTTCTTGAGACGTAGTGCATCTTCCAGATGTACAGGAACAATGAAACAAACCAATTTAGAGGTCAAAAAATTGGGATGGGTGGCTTATTTACCAAATTTTAATTCTAAATAAACAATTGATTTAGTGCACAGAGTATTCAAAATTGGGTATTCACAAATCCATCATTTAATTAAAACATATTGTATTTTAGGAGCAAGTTTTAACTTTATTTTTAAATGCTTTGCTTTGCGGAACTTTGATGGTCTCAGGGAAGTAAAATTATAAAATAGAAGTATTTATAAACACTGGAGCTTTATCAATAAAATCTTTTTAAACCACTTGTCAAACTATAAAACTACTTTAGCTCCACTTACATTTAAAATTAGGACATGTTTCAAGGACCACGCGTCCGCATCATCAACTGATGTTAACAACTTTATGAAAAACTGACTTCAAACTTTTTGTTAATATATGTTGTTTAAGATGGACTGATGTTGCTGCTCGTGTATTGTATGAATGATATTCATTGTTAAGCTTAAAATTGCTTTTATTTTCATGTATAAATGAAACTGTTTCCAAGATATAAATACATGGTAAGCGTAGAATTTTTAGGTCTGAAAAAAGTGATGTACTTGTTTGATTAATCTTATTATTCTTTTTTGTAACTTGAACAGCTTTTTGCTAAGCTTCACTACTGCATCATTGAAGGATGCTATTCGAGCTAAATATCCATATCGTGTGAGAAAAGATAGCTCTCTTTTGTCACAATAATGTGCTTTCACACAGGTTGTTGCCAAAAAACTAGGGGACCTTTGTTATCACATCCGTTATAGCCACAGCATTTGGTCAGAATTGTTTTGTCACCAAACCTGAATAAATAGCGGGCTAACGAAGACTAACATCAAGTGATGAAGTTCAAGTATATGTAAATTACTCAAATATATCAAAATTTCTAGGAATATGATTGATGAAAATCTGAGCTGGAAACATCATATAAACAAGCTAATATACAGATTGGGTCAAATCCGTTTTTAAATTAATATATTAAAACACTCGGTGAGTAAACATAACTTAGGGTCATGTACTTCTCAAAATTTTACCAGCTAATTTTATATGGCATGTGAGAGAATAATGAAAAAATTAAATTATTCAAATTAGGGGGGAAAAAAAGGTGACAATCATGCCAAGTTTACCTTCTGTTGTTAGCTCCAAACCATACTTTAAAGAATTAAACTTTTTGCCACTATCCTGTATGTATCTATACGAAACTTGTACTAATGCAGACACACATTAAATTATAATTCCTTTCATGGAAGTGTTGAAAATAGTTTGTTGTAATAATTTAAATTTAAAGGGAGTTGATTAATGAAACTAAACAACACTTTTAAATTTCTCGGAACATGTTTCAGAGGCTATTTGCCTCCATTGTCAACCGGATATCGACTGGTTCTCATTGGTGGTTCTTGCTGAACAAAGTTCCTCGAACCACCATCAGAGGAGACCTATGACAAAATATCGCCAGCTACACCAATGAGAACCAGTCGATGTTGACAATGGAGGCAAATAGCCTCTGAAACATGTTCCGGAAATTTGAAAGTAAGTGTTGTTTAGTGTCATTAATCGACTCCCTTTAAATTTAAACACATTAAATTGTATGCCATACATTCTGAGATTGATTATCACAATATAAGAGGAAAAGCGAAACTACATTTAACTTTGCACAGTAAAAAATTATTTGAAAATAGCCTTTATTATACAGGCATTAAATTATACAACAAATTACCTGTCGAAATAAAAATATAAAATCTATAAACTACTTTAAGAAATGCTTAAAAAATATTCGTAATTGAGAAATGCTATTACTTAACTAATGGGTTTTTGCATAAATTAATTTTAAACTATTTATAAGTTTGATATATAGTACAGTAAAATTGTACAAGGAAGACTAGGCCGAGATGGCAAATTGCAGACGCTCATCCTCCAGACGTCCGATCAGACCACCATCAGCAGACTTGTACAGCTGGGTCATCCCTCTGGAGATTGGCCAGGGTGGGGAGGATGTGGGAGATTGAAGACATCCATGCCATCTTTAGTCTTGAATTACTACAGTCTTTGTTCTCTTAGAGGGACTTGAATAATGATAGTGTTTTGCTATGGTTCATTTTGTTATCTTGGTGTACAAAGAGAATAAAGTTTTACTACTAAAAATCCTCTCAATTTTAATATATTAATAACCCTGCATGCAACAATCGGTGTTTATTGAAGGTATTCTGAACAAGTATAAATATTTGCAATTCCATAACATAATTTTTGGAAAAGTGCTGAGAAATTAAGGATACTGGAAACATTTGAGTTTTACTTACATAACGATCCTTAACACACAGTCTGTGATGTGCATCCCTGGCTGCTGTACACTGTCCCAAAGTAATTGCAATCCGACCATATTTGAATCTCATTGAAAATTTGTTGGCTGAACTAGACTACAGAATAAGAACTCATCTGAATGCTGTTTTGATGAAAAGGGTCTTCCAACTAATACCAAAGTGAAACTGAATGTTTCTGAGTACATGTATAAAGTGTTTTCTTTAGGTAAAGGTTATCAGTTATTTTTTTACTTAGAATATGGACCAAAGAAAGCTATCATTGATATGGGGTTATATGTTCTGGAATGTCTTAAGTTTTATTTGTGTTTATTATGACCAAGCTTGCAAATACATTAAATGTAATGACATGTCAGTGGTTTCAAACTACACAAAAGCAAATTTTTATGGGGCTACTATACCTGAAATTTTCTATGTTTCATTTGTTTTATGTTGTGTACTAATGGTAAATCTTTTAAGCTACCCTCAAAAGATGCTCTTTCTTAACAATATTTATAAATATAATAATTTCCCTCCCTCTTCCTTTACTTATTGCCGTTTGCTGTGATGTAACAATCTTGAAAGCAGAAAGCAGAATTGAACTGGACAATTATAAACAGAGTGGTTCTAAGTTCTGTGAGAGGTTTGTGTCTGCCAGACATAAATAAGACATGGTTAGTGTGTACTTTAATATGTTAAGCATGTGTGTATGTTTTTAGCATGGATGAGCTAAGAGGTTGTAAACTACACTAATGAATACTTCACATTTTGAGTGCCATGAGTATGACAAGAATGAAAAGTTTATGTCTAAACAGTCATGGAGTACACTCGCCTGTTGTTTATTATGATCAAAAAATGCAGAACTGTAACTGTAGTAATTGTGAATCAACGTAAAAATGTTCAGAAACTAAAAGAAATGTATTATAATTACAATGTAACATCATTTTATTATGTGTCCAAACACATGTAGATTCAGGATTGCAGTCAGCAGTAGAGTTGATTTCTGAATTTTCTAATGATGATGAAGTATAAAGGCTTCAAAAACAAAATTGCATTTTTTAATACAGTAAAAAATATCCTTACAGATAAAGCATAAGCATAAGTATAAGGAAGATAGTCTCTAGAACTACATATTATTCCCGCACTTATGCATAAAATAATATATAGGCATAGCACAAATATTTAAACATAGACAAATATGTAAATAGTATTGTATAAATTGGTTTTTTACAGTTCTGTAATGTATACTGGAGCTAGTTAAACTGACGAATCACCAGTTTGCTGGGTATATGCCCATCTTGTAAATCTATGTAATGAATAAATTATCTTATTGTATCTTATCTTAATCTTATATATAGTAACTGTCATATTTTTTCTATAGGTTAATGAGGAGACCATAGCTTGTCTTAGGCTATCTGGATCTACCTGTGCGTTAAGAGGCACTTAGGAAAATGTACATAAAACTACAAGCAAAGTAAAATTATATAATATCCAAGCTATTCACAAACAATTAACTTGATACAGACATTCTTTAGTTAAAAAGTATGTTTATATATACAAATATAATAATTTGTAACTCGAAAAACGTCACTTATCTTTTAAGAAATGACCATATTTCTTAAAAATTGAGGAGATTCTATTCAATTTGTAAGAAATACGGTGATCATTTCTTAAAAGATAAGTAAAGTTTTTCAAATTACAAATTATTATATTTGTATATATTTGTTTGCTTCACTGTTAATAGCCTCTCTTATTTCATGTATTTATGATAATCTGTGTTTAAACTTTTAGTACCCTATAGTGTTTGAATTGCATAGGTAGTTATTATAAAGAATTTCTCCATTACAAAAACATTTTCATCTGTAAATATTTTGCTGGTGTATTATTATAACTGTCACTTATGTCTAGTGTATAATTATAAACTCTATTAATTATAAACCTTATTTAATTAAACTTATTTGAAACAAATATGATTTTTGATATAGTGAAATATTGTTGCAAGTTTAGTTTATTTGAACACTTTTATTTAAGAATTAATTGGCTTTAAATTAAACATTAATTCTCTGATAAGGTCAGATTTCTGCATATTTCTATCTACATGATAGAGATAAATAACTCCATAACAGAACAGTGTGAATAATTTGAATAATAAGAAAGGGAATGAAAATTAATATGGATAAGAGTAAAATGATGAGGATATCAAAAGAAGAAAGACAGGAAAACCCGTTGGAAATTAAATGTAAGGATGAGACACTTCAAGAAATGTATAGATATGAATACCTGGCACGATAATAAGTAGAGATGGAAAATTAGAACAAGAGGTTCTAAATCGAACTAAGAAGGCAATGAATTCTTATTATGGAATAAGCATAACTGTGGTTGGAAAGAAAGAGATTTGTAATGGGACATAAATGGAAATATTTAAATTAGTAATAAGCCCAACAATACAACATGAAATGAAAAGTTTACTGATGCAGGAGAAACACAGGAGTACAGTGACAGCAGTAGAAATGAAATACATGAGAAAAACAGTGGGCAAGACCGGGAGAGATAGCATTAGGAACAAACAAATAAGAGAAGAGGTTGATCAAGAGAAACCATTAATTGAAAGTATAGAAGAAAGGCAACTAAAATGGTATGATCATGTCCAAAGGATATCTGAAGAAAAGAAAGTAAAGCAACTAATGGTTACAAGAGTGGAAGGTAGAAGGAGTAAGGGTAGACCTAGGATAAATTGGGAGGATACATAGAGAGGATTGGAATGAGGAGGGGGAAAACTGACTGAAACGAGGTGAATCCAATGCTTAATGGCATCTTGTGACAGAGAAAGAAGAACATAAATGTTTTGATAATATGACCCAGAATTAGTACGAGATTGCTTATATAGATACATATTTAGTTTTAAGTATTATTTATTTATTTTCTTCTGCTAACAATTACAATTTACCAGTGCCAAGAGTACCAAATATATAAATCAATAAATTCCTGAAAAAAATAAATTAATGAAATGCACATATAAAAGAAATATGTATATATTATAAAAAATAAACAAGCAAACATTAAAAATATTAGTATTTTATAACTATGGAATTCATTTATGTGCCTTGTTGTCTTAAAAGTTGAAAAGAGGCCAGCATACATGTGGACGAGAAGGAAGCAAAATGGTGTTGCACATATTCCACATTGTAAATGTGAGATGTTGCTGCCAGTGATCAGATAAATGCAGAACAGTAATATATGAGTACAAAAATTAAAATACAGTACTGTAAAAATACTGTAAGTAAATAATAGATGTGCATATTAAGATTAAAAAAGTGTCAAAAGAAGAACAAATGTAATAATCATTGTGTACATGATTTTTATAACTGCAAAAATAGCTTGTTTTTATCAGATTCTCTTAAGAAATTGTGGTCATTGTTTGCAAGAAAGGGAAAATTCTTGTTGAAGAAAATGTTTCACATAAACTTAAATAATGAAACACCTCAATTACATCCCACTTGCCTTTTAATTTTATGCTAGTAAGATTTAGGCACCAATAATTGCCATTCAAAAATATGCTGTCGTTAATTCAAAAAGACTGCTGTTTTCATGTGGAATACAGTTCAGTTCACACTTTTTTTTTTTTTTTTTTTTTTTTTTTTTTTTGTATATTCTTTCTCTTTTTCTAAAAGTGGATATTGGAATATATTTTTAAAGCTAAGAACTGTGGGTAATTTTCTTTTTTGCTAATTTGATCTACATTAATGTATTTAAGTTTAAATATTGAAAAGATATTCTTGACCAGAAATAAATGTGGACCTTTAGTTTGAGAGTCACGTACATAGAGAATGACAGTCATGTATATACATTAACAATTGTTTAACTGCAAAGGAAAGTGTGAATAAAACCAGAAGATATATGCTGTGTTGTCTCTGTAGGAAATAATCAAGATATTAGGATTGTAGGTGTTACAGAAAACAGTATGGGGGGAGTGACCCCTAACAGCTGGTGCACCTATTAGTGCTGCAAGTCCTTGGAGCTGATCTCATTACCTTGTTGACAATGCATTTGCTCCTGCATGTTACGAAGGACATAAGTCCACCAGAAATCATCTCCTTGCAGAACTATCTCCCCCTCTGTCCTTGCCCACCTATATCTTAGTGGAGGGGGAAGAAGGAGGAGGAGTGGCAGGCATGGTAAGCAAGTTCCTGGTCAACTCACATGTGCTTGCCATTCAGTGTTTCTTGGCCAGAAAAGTGAAGTGTATCAGTGATGGTTACCTAAAAGTGTTTTGTCACTATTTGCTCTAGTTAGATAACACCTTCTGTTGTATTTGCTCTGGTAGTGATAAGCAGATACTTGCAGAATAGGCCTCATCATGTGCAATTGTGCAGCCCACAGCATTCTTGACAGAAGATTTATTAGTGATCTGTCTCCAGTCACTTTGTGAAGAAGTTAATAAAGAACATCTGTCAGATATCATAGCTTGTTTACTCTTTGATGTCATAAGGCCAATTTTAACACCACACTGACTTATCAGACTTGAGACAAACATTCTTTCGGAAGGCTCATGTTTTAAACATTGACCAACCACAGAACTGTTATTGGATAATAAAATCAAAGCAAGATATTTATGTGACAGTTACATATTAACATACAAACATGTGAAACAGTGCATTTTTCAGCAAATGGAAAACTTCTTCGAGACTTTGAACAACTTGCTGGAATGTGAAGCACACAACCCTCATCAGATGTCCTGCTTACGTCTGTGGAATGGTGAGTTGAACTTAGAAACAGATACTTAAATAAGAGAATGCTTTCTTGAATTAATAAGCTCAAACATATTTGCTCCTTTTATGATGTGATATCTGTGAGAGGTTTACCATAATTTCAAACTTTTTTATTTTTATGGAGCATAATTTTAGTTTTGCTTTTTAATGAACTATATTATTTTAAAAATATTTTACTGTCATTGAAGTGTACTTATATTAAGGGGAGATTCACCTTTCTCAGAATATATGTTTAAATTATATGAAATCTTATACATAATAATACAAGCATTTATCTAACTGCTGATTGTTTTGATTTTTCTTTCTAATTTTGCTAAAACTATTCAGTTGGAATAGCTAATCTTTTAAAACATATTAGATAAGCTGTTATAAAGTGAGTCTACTGTTAATCACCCATAAATACTCCTTTGGAAAATAGAATTACATTTTCAGAATTTGTGCTAACATTTTCAACTTGAAGAAACTGTTTATAAATATTTTACATGAAATTAAAATCAATAATTATAATTTCATTATGAAGTTAAATACTTATATGCATTCGAGGGGCACTTTATGTTTTGAGTCTTGGAAGCGCTGAATGGTGTAGGTGTCATCTGACGTTTTCATTGGAAACTTTGACATTGTTGACAATAATCTTCAGACTTTTGTCAATAAAGCGTCATTTGCTTTGTTTACATTAACTTGAAAATTGTTTCTCGGCAAAAACATGGAATTAACTCGTGAAAATGTTTGTGTAATCGACGTGGATTACCAAGACAAGAGTGCGTCGATCAACTAACTACCACATTTGGCGAAGAAGCTCCATGCTTTGCCACTGTGAAACGCTGGTATAACGAATTTAATTGTGCCCAGCGTTCGCTCATGATGAAGTTCGTGAAGGTCACCCAAAATCAGTTGATGTGCCAGAAAACATTGATGCTGTGCAAAAAACTAACCATATAAGATCGTCATGCGACATATTGTGAGACTGAGGCAACCCCAGGCATTAGTTCCATCAGCATATATAAAATATTGCAGGATTATTTAGCCGTGAAAAAGGTTTGCTCTCGTTGGATCCTACAAAATTTGACGCAATCTCAAAAAGTTGCTCGTGTCGATTGGTGTACAAAACTGCTCAAGAAATACAATGGCGGTGTCTCGAAAGACGTATATAAGAATTTAACAGGTGACTAATCATGGATCTATGCGTATGAGCCGGAGCGTAAACAGCAGTCGACTGTATGGGTGTTTCAAAATGAAGCAAATCCAACAAAAGTTGTTCGCACTCGAAACACTTCCAAGCAAATGGTGGCCTATTTTTTCAGCAGAACTGGCCATGTGGCAACAGTACCTTTAGAGGAACGTAAAATGGTCTATCCAAGTGGTGGGCAATCATTTATTTGTCGGAAGTCTTCGGTGAAGTAAGGAAAACCAAAAAGAACCGTAGGATCGTTCATCAAGACAATGCGAACGTACGCACAGCTCGTCTAACAACAAAGTATTTGAAGGCTCAAAAAATTGAATTGATGGGTCATCCGCCATACAGTCCTGATTAGGCACCAAATGACTTCTTTTTGTTTCCGAACATCAGGAATATATTGCGTGGAAAACGATTTTCATCGGTAAAAGAAGCCGTTGCTGCTTCAAAACTATGTTTTGGAGGTGTCTTAAGAAGACTGGAATAAATGCTTTGACAAATGGCTCAAACGAATGCAGAAGTGTATTGATCATAAAGGAGAATCAGGGTGAGTTACCTGGATAAGGTTTTTCTGTGGGTTTCCCTTATCCTGATAGACGAATGTTCGGTGACTCTAAGCTCCATGGACCCTGGACACATTTGAGTATCATTTCACCCATTTCATTCACCGTCCGATATGAGTTAACGTTGGAGGACGTAAAATTAAAAAATAATAATAATAATAATAATAATAATAATAATAATAATAATAATAATAATAATAAAGGAGAATATTTTGGAAAAGAATAAAGCAGTCTTCAATCATGAATTATTTTGTTTTAATTATTAGGCTCAAAATATAAATAGTGCCCCTCGTAAACATTTCAAGGCAATAGGAAACTGTAGCTGAACTCGGGCATGAATTTACAAAATCTGATATCTTTTATCCTAAAATCTCTGAATGGAATTTTGAGACAAATCCTGAGGACAAGTTTTCCAAGTTGGTATTTTAAATGTGAAATTTTCTTGCAAAATAACTTTGTAGTTCCACCCCCACCCCCCAATCATGGAATGCCTAGAGGACGAAACATTTGTTTCCCTTTTCTAGGTTTAAATGCATATTTAGTGTTTCAGAATAGAATATAAATTATTGGAAAGATTGCCACACTATCATTGAACTACAAGTATTGTTTACCTTCCGCCCGCCTCGGTAGTGTAGATGGTAGCGTGCTGCCTCACGTTCAAGAGGTCCCGAGTTCGAATCTCGGTCAGGGTGTTACCTGTATAAGGTTTTTTCCGGGGTTTTCCCTTTTCCTTAAAGACGAATGTCAGGTAACTCTAAGCTCAATGGACCCCGGACTCATTCGAGCATCATTTCATTATTCGTCCGATATGACTTAACGTTGGAGAACGTAAATTACCAAAAAAAAAGTTCATTTCTTCATACCTATAAATTGTTATTTTATGGATGATTATGTTCAATCACCCTATTGCCATTTTATTTTACTCTCAGAACTAGGTTATGTACTAGACTTTTTTTAATTTACGTCCAACAACGTCATATCGGACGATGAATGGAATGGGTGAAATGATGCTCAAATGAGCCCGAGGTCCATAGAGCTTAGAGTTACCCGACATTCGCATTTCAGGATATGGGAAAACCCCGGAAACAGCCTTATCCAGGTAACTCGCCCTGGCCGATATTCGAACTCGGGGCCTCTTGAACGTGAGGCAGACACGTTACCATCTACGCTACCGAGGCGGACTATGTACTAGACTATTTAGAAATGAAGTGTTGTGAGGTATTCCTACACCATGTGACTTTTTTGTAGTATTTAATGCCCGTTCTTACACTGATGATGCAGGAAAATTTAAAATAATAATTCAAAAAGGACATATTGGAAAATAAACATTTTAGTTCTAAATTAGAGTACTTCCCTGACATTTCCTAATTATGAAGGAAACCTCATTCAGAGAAGACGGTTCTGGCAGTATTTGAACCATGGTTCTCTAGTTCATGAGTCCGTCTTAACGACAACAGTCTGATCTAATCTGTGGTCTGAACACTTAAGGTGTTGCTGGCTAATCGTCAACTGTAAACGTAAGCAGCGTTTGGGTAAGAAGTTAATTGCAGAACAATTCATTGCTGATTCCCAAGCTGCGCAAGAAACCTGACCGTAAATAAGTGCCAGGTCCGAAGTTCTAGCACAACTATGATACCTACTTCAACATATTAGTATGCATTCAGTGCGAGCCGATATGGTGTTGTCTTAGGAGGCTTTTCATATAAACTAGCTAACCTTAATTTGTGCCGAATTTGAAACATGTACAGAACTTTCTTCAAACATGCGTATATCTATCTACATAACATGCAGCTATAGTTTCAGCAACCTGCCTAAAAGTCGTAGTTCTTAAAAAGATCTGTGCACAAACTACATTTAGTTGCGCGCCGAGTTCAAGCAATTCGAAATATCTAATTCTTATACATAGAATCTCAACTCCCATGCACGATGGTACTTCGTGCACAATGGCGAGGCGTGACTTTCAAAGCGAGAGAAGCTCCAAATAATAATCTTCATTAAACTAAAACAGAATAATTGGCCTACACCGAACTGTGAACGGTTAGCTTAAATTGGAAAAAGTATGCAGTTCACACACTTTTGCTAATAACTTAAAACGTCACAAGAATTTCCTATTTTTCAACAATGTTCGTAAAATACTATTGTTAATGCAATTAGAATATACTTACAGTTGTACTTAAAAGCGCCACGTAATAAATAAATAAACTTTACTTCACAGGCTATAGAGACTTCATGTGACAAAATCTGTCAGTGCTTCCTAACTATCTAAGAGTTGCGATTGCTTCCAGAAACCTATGAATAATGGTATTCAAGATTACTAATACGTAAATACAGAAGTATCCAGTATTGAATGAGCTGGCGGAACTGGTCACTCGAATCTAGGCAGCTGTGAAATTGTCCGCAGCACTGGAATGTTCGCGAATAAATTTTGAAATTGTATCCAGAGCAAATAAAATATTGTTTGAAATGAATTTTCTCGTTTTTCTTGTTTTTCTCCTGAAATTCTTGGGGATACTTCCGCATCTGTGTATGAAAGAAGAACCTTGCTTTCGTCTATGCCATTTGGATACAACACATCCAGACCATTTGTTCACGAAGTTTGCTATAGTTTATTAGTTTTCTGAAATTGCTTCGTGCAACTCACATATGCCCTCGAAGATGAATTTGGGTCTTATTTTCTTACCATCAAGTTTGCTACGTATCAAATACAAACGTCAGTGGTTTCTCTACTGAAATCCAAACAGTTTGAAGAATTAAACTTGACTTTGAGGTTGCGATTTTAGGTATTTTTGTCACTGCACAGTTCATTCACACCTTAGAATCTTCCAACTACTGTAGCAGTATGCGAACACTATTTTTTCCACGCTCGCGGTCAGAAAGTTAGGCATGGGTTTGTTAAATTTTGGCAATAAAATTGCCCTTGGCAGTTGAAACTCTAAGAGGTGGAACTTGCTTCGGTCACGGTGCATTTTGAAGTGTTGACATTTATTTATACTCATCCAAAAATGTATTTATAATTTCCGGTTAATTTATAGCACAAATTAAATTTATTTTCCATTTAGTTTTTCGGTATTTGGTGTTAAATAGGTAAAAATAGTCCATAACGTCGAAATAGGCACTTTTAGGTGGAAACCGAATTATCCGAGGGCCGCTAATTACCACCAACTAGTTGGAGCTGGAGAACGCAGCGTCATTCTGTATATCTTGGATAGTCCTATACGAACTATTTTACCATAAAATTTAGTTTTTAGAGAAATATCCTGTTTGCATACATTACTGTTGTATTTGGCGTAATATGGGAAACAGCTTGATGTACAGAAACAATGAACTTCTTGATTTGTTCCTGGAGATGGCTAAAACGCTTTATCTGTCAATTGTTTTCTTTGCATAGACCATTCCTGATATACTTTTGTTACTGAGTTGGACAATACTTTCTGTACCTTTTCTTAAGTGTGATCATTAGTTTGGAAGTATAAAGTCAGACTGAAATTCAATGCTATAGTCGGGACTTGAACCATGGATCTCCTGTTCTCCGTTCGGTTGCTTTTATTGAGCAATCATGGCCAGCATGCCAGTATGACAGTAAATTATCCAAATGACTCACATTTTTCATACCGGGTTAAAATGCCGGCTGTGCTATAGCATTTTGATTCTACTTTTGCAAACTTTGGTCTACACACAGCTAGTGTGAAAGAATATTTAATTTCCATTAATCATTAGTTGTTTCTCGCGATGTCATGGAAAGCATATAGAATATCAAAGTCGCCTACCGTTTGCTTTCTCTGTCGTCTGCATAGTTCGTAAAGAAGGTAGATATGCATTCCACTCAAAATTTTATATCAAAATTTCACTGGAAATACATGTTTTGAGGTCCCCTAAATCAAAAACAGAAGAAGAATATTTAGGACAAGGAAGTGCATTAGAGCGAACACACATTTATACGCTTTCAATGGCACGGCATAGTAATCTGTTAAATAAATGTCCTTTTTTAATTTACGTCATACAACATATCGGACGATGAATGAAATGGGTAAAAGGGTGTTCAAATAAGCCCAGCTTCCATAGAGCTGAAGAGTTAGCAGACTTTTCAAGATAAGGGAAAAAACAGGATCCAGATAACTCATCCTGGCCGAGATTCGAACTCGGAACCTCTTGAATGTGAGACAAACACGCTACTGTCATTAAAAATGAGTTACTCAAAGGGAAGCTGTCCCCCCCCCCCCCCCCCCCCCGATGTTTCTCATCCCTGATTACTATTTATACTGTTCGTTGCACGAAACTTGTGTTATATCCATTTCGTTCCGGCTTGGCATCACCTTCATCTCATTTAACGTTAAGCCGTGGCTCTAACTGCATCCCTTTATACTAATGCCCCTATGTATGCTGCACGTTTTAACCCCGGCCGTCAGAGGCCGTCTGTCTGGGGCCCGTAAAGCCAACCGACACGTTAGCATGGTCTCCAATCTAGCAAGAGTAGAATTAACTGATACTAACCGGGGTGCTTCAGCGGAACCCGAACATTACACACAAATCCTTTAATCACATAATTGCACGTTTAATAAAATTCAAGCACCCTTCCCATAGCTGCATGTTAGTTTACTAACCGAATGTCAATGGGGAGACGATGTAGATTCTGAGGATGATCGTCACCGGGGGCGGCGGCTGTGGGGCCGCCCTAAAAAAATTAAAAAGAAAGGCAACTTGAGTCAGTCTGGTAGCTCATTTGGTTAGATGCTAGTCTGCTGATTTCAAGTTCGCGTATTCAAATCTGACTTTTAAGTGTGCTTAAAAGTGACAAACCCGTGTTAGTAGATTTACTGGCATGTAAAAGAATTTTTACGTGACGAAATTCCGGTACATCGGTTGCATTTATATGATTATGTTAAATTATATCGTGTTTAACAAAAAGTATTTAACTTTTGGAAGGCTATTAATGTTTCGTACCTTACTGTGATATATATGCCTATATTTTGTAATTGCTTCTAGACATTTGAAGATTTTAACACTATCAAAGAAACCAATATGGTAAAGTAGTAGGTTGTATAAACAGTCACTTGTCTTCCCCCATTGATGCCCTTCTCTCTAGACTTAAGGAGTTGATTCCACTTAAATTCTGGGAGAAAATAGACTTACAGAACAGGTAATAATTACAACTTCCATTTTGGGGAGAATGACACCTAAATAGTATTAATTGCTTGGGCGTGGCACTTGTGTTAAATATTGCTGATTTAGAAAACCATAAAAAGAAATATTTATCGCTATTATTTGTTTCTGAAGGTATTCGTGACTTTAACTCATTTTAATTTGATTTTGTATGACTTCATGAAAACTTTGGAGGGGGGAGTTAGCACATAGATCAATGAAATTTTTTGTACCTATGACCCTGGCGGGGCATCTCCTGGAAAGAGGTGTGAGGGGAGAGGATACAAATGACCAGACTGAGAAGAGTCAACAGTAAAGGGCAGGTGCAGTATTGAACTTCCTGATAATGGCTTATAAACCGGTTCCTCTCCTCTACGATCTTACATATATCATGGACTTGGAGATCTTCCGATCCGGTGAACAAGGATTTATAGAGAAGAATGCACACCGAAACTCCCGCCGATGTAATTGTCCCTCCCAGCATTCGCCTAGCAACCGAGGGAAACCTGGCTACAGGAATCGAACCACAGACTCTGCCGCCTGAGCCTTCTTTGATCTGAATTTCAAAACTAATTTTCTGTTTTTTGTTGTTGTTTTTTTTTTAATCTGATAGGCGATTCCTAAGAAATTTTTGTGCCTAATTTTAAAATAAACTGCAGTTTCTCCCATCACCTCATGTTTTCAAACTACTTGTCAGAAATAAAATTAAAGCTTTGTGAAACATAATAAAAATTACTTTCAACAAGAATTGTGTATGAAAAACTAGCCCATAATTATAATTTATTTGCCACTAGTTAATAATTAATTAATAATAATTATAAGCACATTCATAATCTTTCCTCGATATTACACTTCAAAATTTCTCCTCTTTGACCTTCTCGCATGTTGTTCAGAGCAATCTTTTTTAACATCCAACAAATAGTTCGCCATCGTGTGAATGCACTTCCATAGATACCTCATTTCCATATGTTTTATTTCCTGGAGAAATATTTCAACCTGTTCCTCACTAAAATCTAAATTATCAGGGAATGAAGAACATGTACCTTGACATTTAGGTTACAACCAATTTTTTTAGAACTTTTAACATCACTTTCACTATGTTAACATAATTTAGGAAATTATAAACAACGTTTATGAAAGCATTCCAGGCATCCTTCACTTGTCGACTCAATATTCTCGTACTGACTGCCCATCATTAATTTTAGAATTTGTGGGCCAACGAATACACCAGCTCTAACATTTTCATAGGATAATGAAGGAAATGAAACACATAGATATTTAAAGGACTCACTGTCTTTCTCTAGAGTTTTTGCAAATTGTTTCATTGAACCTTATTTTACTTGGAGAGGTGGCAATAATACTTTTGAGGTGTCAATAGGAGTTTCACTTTTTATATTTTTTTCTCCCGGTGTTAAATTAGTCCTACTTTCTACTGTTCCCTTTCCCAGGTTTCTGACTTAGCTGTGCTATTCCATTCACTATGGAACAGGGATAATTTGTGAAACCAGCCTGCTGACCAAGTAATAGTCCAATAATCTTGAAACCTACACACACTAGCCATAAATGGTTTCCGTACTGAAGTTTTTGTAACAAAAACTTAACATTTTCTTATGTCTCCTTCGAAACAAAAGAGTGGGCCATGGGAATGGAAGAATGAATGTTTTCATTTTGAAGCAAAACACATTTAAGACTTTGTGAGAAGAATATATGAAGGACCTCCACTCTTGTAATTATTAATTTTAAGGGGAAGATACATTTTATACATAATAATGCTTATATAATTTTACATTTTAAGTAATAAAATTGAAATAATAAACTGTTAAGCCTTTCTAACACGCGACAAGCACATGGTAATACTATTACAGTACGTACATTAAGAAAAATATTCAAAATATAACATTTTGAATTGCAAAAATTCTGATGTACGCGAAAACTTTTTTTTAAAAATTTACGTCCTCCAACATCAAGTCATATCGGACGGTGAGTGAAATGGTTGAAATGATGCTCAAATGAGCCCGGGGTCCATAGAGCTTAGAATTACCCGACATTCGTCTTTGAGGATAAGGGAAACCCCCGGGAGAAAACCTTATGCAGGTAACTCACCCTGACCGAGATTCGAACTCGGGACCTCTTGAATACGCGAAAACGGATTTTAGTTTTGCAATCAGTATGAAAATGTGATACAAAACACTCATTTATTTAAAATAAAATCCATGCAGAACGGTGTAATTTTCTCCAATCCAGAATCTAAGACGATTTTTTTCGGTTCCTTTAACTAAAGCATGCATTTTGCATACATATATTTTAGTATGACGTAATCGACTGCAAATTGAATACGAAGAATCTTTCTTTTGTGTTTTCTTTTTTAGCTGTGCGCCTACGATCATTTTTAACGCATGACCTCCGACTACACAAGTTAACACTTCGCTTCATGCAATGCACACCAAAGAGAACTTCAGATATATCTAAAAGTCTCCAACTGCGTATTGTCATGCCATCAACGTGCAACGCAAAAACAAAGTAATGTTTTTTGTACTTTTCCATTGTTACTCTACTACCTGCAAAACACAAATAGGGGCGTTGCATTTCATCCAAAACATTCGATAATAATTGTTCGGAACGTTAAGAAAAAACGCGATGCTTTTGTTACTGTAAAATAAGCCTTTTACTACATGAATAATCGAAATGCCTCCTCCATATAGAGTCAAAGATATTGTATTATAATCTCTTTGGCTATCGATTACCTCGTTAATGGCTTAGTCCGATGTTCAATTTTTCTTTAGTTATGTGGAAAACAAGAAACAAACATACGGCATCTACAATGTACAGAAATATATTTTATCATTCTGGTTGCGTTGCATGATTAACATTAACGGTATAATTGTTAAAAGTGAATACAGGTCCACTAGTGTAAGCTGCAGATGAACTACCGGACAAGTTACAATTGATTATGACTGGTAATTATTCTTGTTAATTCCTTCGTTCCACATATAATTTGATTTGCAATACTGGTCTTTTCATTTACGCGACTCGAATTTCTTCAGGTATAAAACTTTCATTTCCTGACTCAGTCATTTTGACATACAGTTTACCATTTGTTATTTTTGCATCATCATAGTTACGATTCTTCGTTACTGAAAGCCTCCAATATTATCTAACACCTAGTAAAACATCGATTTTAAATCTTTTGTAAAACAGTTTTTAATACTTTTATAATTCATAATTCAAGTCTTTTTTTTCTTAGGTAACAGATAAAATTACTTATGGAACTAGCGAGGTTTGATGTTTATCATGTTCTTGAAACTTAAGCCCTCGGTGTTAACGCCTCGGGCGTTAAATTTTTTCACTCGCTAATAAACATCAACTTACCTCGCAATAAATAACTATTCATTGAAAATACATTTTTGTGGTCTTCTGTATTCCCTCCAAAAGCATATTTAGATAAAGACCGGCGTCTACGTGCTATGTTGCATTCACGTATCTTCTTCTACTCATTATCGCTTATTTTTGTATCTCCCTTATAAACGTTTTGTTTTTCTACCTACTCCATGTTAATACAGATAAACGAGTGCAGAAATGTGTCATTACACGTTTCGTTCTAGATACCTACAAGGGGATAAAAGAGACTGAAATGTCTTACACTTTGCATAACCGTGTGGGGGTAAACTAGTACGTCAAAATGCCTAAACTATTGGCAGTTCAAAGTAATAGCAAGAAAAGGTCAGAAATTATGAATATCATGTGATATATAACTTCTACACTTTACGTGTAGCACTCTTCTTCTTTTTCTATTTCTTATGGTTTACTAGTTACACAAAATCCATTCAGAATGAAAAACGATTTCGTAGGCAATACACAGAAAATTGATATTATACATTTGTTGACCATGAATGTATCTAAAATATATGCCTGCTCTTTTAATTAAAATCTTTAGGGTCATATTTGAGGAGATAAAATATAACGAAATATTAGTTTGCGATGAAGGGATTTTCTTGAAAGTCCTTATGCCACATCCTTGGGAGATAAAATTATATATGAAACGTGGTACTTAACCAACATTTCTTTTTTTTTTTTTAACTATGGTGTCCGTTTGTGTGTCTTTACTGATAAGAGCTACGTAAACAGCTTACATTCAGAAATTACAAAGGAAGTAGTAAAAAAAGAGTAGTTCCTGTTGGAAAACTCCACAAATAGCTTACATTTATCTACTTTTAGCTGTTTGAGAACTGTTGAACATTTTAAAATCCTTGCAGACACGAAGCGTTAGTATTTCCTTCCTCTTTTCTTTTCTTTTCTTTCTTTCTTTTGTTCTGAACAAGCAAGAAATAAAAATTCAATAACAATATTATTTCGTTTTGAGACTATTGTATAAATAAACAGTAAAATAAGTTCCTGATAAAAAACAGAATTATCTGCGAAAAGTATACAGAATTATTATTATTATTATTATTATTATTATTATTATTATTATTATTATTATTATTATTATTATTATTATTATTATTATTATTATTATTATTATTATTATTATTATTATTATTATTATTATTATTATTATTATTATTATTATTATTATTATTATTATTATTATTATTATTATTATTATTATTATTATTATTATTATTATTATTATTATTATTATTATTATTATTATTATTATTATTATTATTATTATTATTATTATTATTATTATTATTATTATTATTATTATTATTATTATTATTATTATTATTATTATTATTATTATTATTATTATTATTATTATTATTATTATTATTATTATTATTATTATTATTATTATTATTATTATTATTATTATTATTATTATTATTATTATTATTATTATTATTATTATTATTATTATTATTATTATTATTATTATTATTATTATTATTATTATTATTATTATTATTATTATTATTATTATTATTATTATTATTATTATTATTATTATAATAATACCCTAGGTTCTTTGATTAATATGATTCACTGCGTGCCGGATAGGGGGCCTCAGTTTCGCGGTAGCCCTTTGCCTACCATTCCTTTAATCTTGTTAAAACACATGACCTCAATTACAGAATCGCCTTCAGGTGACTGGTAGTTTATTACAGTGGTTTAATTGGAAATTGAATTGTGTGGTCGTAGAATTGTTATATGGGTTCGAAAACACTCCTTGATTGTATAAGCTCCATAGTTATCTTCGTCTAGTTAATATACACTCCTGGAAATTGAAATAAGAACACCGTGAATTCATTGTTCCAGGAAGAAGAAACTTTATTGACACATTCCTGGGGTCAGATACATCACATGATCACACTCACAGCACCATAGGCAAATAGACTCAGGCAACAGGGCATGCACAATGTCGGCGCTAGTACCGTGTATATCCACCTTTCGCAGCAATGCAGGCTGCTATTCTCCCATGGAGACGATCGTAGAGATGCTGGATGTAGTCCTGTGGAACGGCTTGCCATGTCATTTACAGCTAGCGCCTCAGTTGGACCAGCGTTCGTGCTGGACGTGCAGACCGCGTGAGACGACGTTTCATCCAGTCCCAAACATGCTCAATGGAGGACAGATCCGGAGATCTTGCTGGCCAGGGTAGTTGACTTACACCTTCTAGAGCACGTTGGGTGGCACGGGATACATGCGGACGTGCATTGTCCTGTTGGAACAGCAAGTTCCCTTGCCGGTCTAGGAATGGTAGAACGATGGATTCGATGACGGTTTGGATGTACCGTGCACTATTCAATGTCCCCTCGACGATCACCAGAGGTGTACGGGCAGTGTAGGAGATCGCTCCCCACACCTAGATGCCGGGTGTTGGCCCTGTGTTCCTCGGTCGTATGCAGTCCTGATTGTGGCGCTAACCTGCACGGCGCCAAACACGCATATGACCATAATTGGCACCAAGGAAGAAGCGACTCTCATCGCTGAAGACGACACGTCTCCATTCGTCCCTCCATTCACGCCTGTCGCGACACCACTGGAGGCAGGCTGAACGATGTTGGGGCGTGAGCGGAAGACGGCCTAACGGTGCGCGGGACCGTAGCCCAGCTTCATGGAGACGGTTGCGAATGGTCCTCGCCGATACCCCAGGAGCAACAATGTCCCTAATTTGCTGGGAAGTGGCGGTGCGGTCCCCTACGGCACTGCGTAGGATCCGATGGTCTTGGCCTGCATCCATTCGTCGCTGCGGTCCAGTCCCAGGTCGAAGGGCACGTGCACCTTCCGCCGACCACTGACGACAACATCGATGTACTGTGGAGACCTCACGCCCCACGTGTTGAGCAATTCGGCGGTACGTCCACCCGGCCTTCCGCATGCCCACTATACGCCCTCGCTCAAAGTCCGTCAACTGCACATACGGTTCACGTCCACGCTGTCGCGGCATGCTACCAATGTTAAAGACTGCGATGGAGCTCCGTATGCCACGGAAAACTGGCTGACACTGCCGGCGGCAGTGCCCAAACGCTGCGCAGCTAACGCCATTCGACGGCCAACACCGCGGTTCCTGGTGTGTCCGCTGTGTCGTGCGTGTGATCATTGCTTGTACAGCCCTCTCGCAGTGTCCAGAGCAAGTATGGTGGGTCTGACACACCGGCGTCAATGTGTTCTTATTTCCATTTCCAGGAGTGTATGTTTATTGTATTATGTTGGTGGAACTTTGGGTCATGGTGTTGAATATTGCCTACTGAGGGAAACCATGAAGAAAACACAGACCTCTCGATTGCAACGCACAGAGGCCACCTCTTGAACCGTCTCATTTAGTACCAGAGTTTTAAGTTCGGTTTCATAGTTAAAATAACAAGATTAAAAATAAAGTATTAAAAATAGCAGCTTTATGTCGCTCTAAAACCTATATATATATATATATATATATATATATATATATATATATATATATATATATATATATATATATATATATATATATTCCTTTTCATCAAATGGCATATGTAATTAACCTCAAGGCAGAGTATTGCCTTTATTCCCTCATTTTTTTAAATGAACGTCCTCCATAGTAAGTCATCACAAATGAGTGAAATGATACTCAAATGAATCCATGAGTTATCAGATATTCCCCGCATTCGGGAGACCCGGGTTCGATTCCCATAGCCTACCTACCTGACCCATGGTTTTTTCGAGGGTTTTCCCGCGTCACTAGGCGAATGCTGGGTAGGTTAATTACATCCCCCAAATTTCCTGTCCCTCCATTTCATCTCCATTATCATTTCACATCATCTCTCATCTGATGGTCTCTTTCAGGGTAGAAGTGTCGGCGGGTGTCTCGGCGGTGCATGGTAAGATGACATGCTCTGAGGAAAACTACTTCCTCCTCCGGTAGGTCGGTTGCCGCCCTCAGCTCCTCTGCTGGGACCATTTCGGGACGGCCAGCCAGGAATCTTTGGGGCTTGGACCGCCTGCCTGGGACTTTTGGGGCTTGGTTGCTGGGCTCGTTGCCGTCGCGCAGCAGGGTAGCCTGGCCGTTGTCCTGGCCTGTCGGGGGAAGTCTCTAAGTAAACTGTAGGGACCATGCCCTCTGTACTGTCGTGGCTCCTTGGGACGCCGTCCTCTGTCTCCTCTCGCCTCATCCTTCCTTCTGGGGGTGCCCCACTTGGGTGCCTAGGCATAATGGGCCCAGCATGGTGGCCTACGTACCGAATCCCCTCGGTAGTGAAACCCTAATTCTAATCCCACCAGACATTCATCTATCAGGATAACCGCGGAAAATACCTTATCTAACTAACTCTCCTTGACTGAGATTCGAACTTGGGACCTGTTGAATATGAGGCAGACACACTACCGTCAGAGGCGGCTATCATCTGGTTTGCATTATATTTCGGCACGTTTTCACTAATTAGTAGCACATGTGTACGCATATTTAAGATTTAGTGTGTCATAAAATGTGCAATGTATACGCGCGTGCCTGGTAGAGGGAAGGTCGGTTGGAATCTCAAACAGGAAAACATGACAGGCGATATAAACGGCGCGGCGAAAACCTGCTTACTAATGTTTATGAGAGACAAATAAGGTATGTGTGGTGAGGAAGCGCAGGAGGAAAACCCAGGTGATCCAGCTCACGTAGTTCATTGTTGCGTTTCCATGAATATAATTCCTGTTTATCTCTTTCATTTCCTCTAGTACGTCATCAGTAGCTTCTCCAGGAGGCAGGAAAAAACGTCACACAAACCGGTTGAAGCTTTCGGAATGCCGTTTAGGAAACCTTCAATGTCAATATTGACAACAAATACCTCTCTCTTCCTCTCATACAAGCGTAGGTGGTAGCATATCTACCTCATGTTCAAGAGGTCATGAATTCGAATCTCGGTCAGAGTAAGTTATCTGTATCAGGTATTTTCCCTAATCCTGAAAGAATGTCGGGTAATTCTAAGCTCTATGGGCCCTGGGCTCATTTGAGCATTATTTCATCCACTTCATAATCTGATATCACTTAACGTTGCATGACGTAAATTAAAAAAGAACGTTTGTGTGTATGTGTATTGATTCCCGTAGGGGAGGAGATCCGTCCCCTTCAGCTGCCGAGGTGCGGGCGCTGCGGGCCCTTAGCACTCGTGGTACCTCTGACGTTACTAGAGGAACCTCGGGCCGAAATGTCGGGGAGTTGTTCGGATTGGGTTGAACTCGATACCCACGGGGAATTGGGTACCTTCGGCCAGGCTACGGCCGCCCGGAGGAGGTAAGGAGTTGCCTGCAGAGCTAGTAGGTGTGCTAGATCACCAGGCGGCCCCACCGAGGTTATTCGGTAGTCTTCCCTGCGGGGTTGACGTGCGTAAGTGGTGTATCCACTTCCATCCCGTCTTGACGTTGTGCTCAGCGGGGGGGGGGGCTTTTTAAGAAATCAGGTATTGCGCTATGGAAAGAGCCCCGGAGTATACATCGCTCCCGGGTAGAAGGAGGCCCGGGTCCTTCGTCCTACGAGTCCAATGGGAGTAGAAGCTCTGCACTTAACACTTAACTTATGTGTATTGATATACTTCCTTTCACCAGCGAATGTTTCATGAAATCTGTGGCATGCATCAAAATTTCAGATTGGTGGGGATCAAGTCACTGTTTCGAGTCTTCAGGGTTTCGGTAATATACCCATTTTTCATCACAATTGATAATTCTCCTGACAAATCTATCATCCATGGGATTACGGATAAGCAGATGACAGATATCTACTCTACGTTCAGCCTGTTCAGGTTTCACTTCATGAAGTAGCGATCTACAGCTTCTGTATGATTTTCCAAGTGTCTTAATGTGGCGATGTATGGTATATTTTGATACACTAAGTTCTTCTGAAAGCCTACAGGTACTTTTTGCGGATTTTCTCGCAAAACTTGGCGGGTATCCAAAATATTCCAAACTTTAGATCTTCCAGAACGTGATAAATATTAAGTGTTTTCGTCTCCATTGTTAAAAAGTTGGAACCATCGTTGTGCCACACGCTCACTAACGACACCTTCTCCTTCCACTTCACTTATTTTTGAAGCTGTGACAGTGGCTTTATAATCTTGTTTCCAATAGTGTTTTAGAAGGACTTAAGATCTAACTTTATCTCCATTTTGTGATTGTTTATTAACAACTGAAGACTGATACATGCTCACAGTGTACGCAACACTAGCCATGGCAACTTGTAAATAGCATTACCAAATCAAAGAAACCTAATAAATTTTCCAAAACAGCAAAGTAAAAACAAAAACCGACTTTAGTTATGAGACAATCTAATATATATCGAGAATAAATGGAAGCAGATGTTGTCCTGTGGTATATCTTGAGCACAGTTTTCCTACAGTCTTCCGAATTACCTCAATATATTCTCCTGTGAGGTTTTTGCCATATGATTTGCCCTGGAATACTTAATGAAAACTGAACACCGTTGTTACATTATCTTCACTGATTCTATGTGTGCAGTTCTTGCGGTTCAATGAATGTCATCCCGAAATTCTTTAGTGAACAAAATGTTACTGATGTATAATAAGCTAAAAGCATTGGAAATTAACTGTTCTTTCACACTGGCCGCGTGTAGGCTAAAGTATGGAAAGAGAGAGTCAGACTAAAAAATTCAATGCTATAGCCGGGATTTGAACCACGGATCTTCTGGTTGCCGTCCAGCCGCTCTAACCCTTGAGCTACTATGGCCAACGTGCCGACCTGACATTAAATTCTCCAACTGATTCGTGCTTCTCCCGGTAAACCAGTTAGGAGTTCTCATAAACACATGAGACAACTACCTTAATGGCGACTTACTGTGTTGTAAGTACTTTAAGGCCCGGGCTTTATAGTTAACCACTATGGAAATTAACTGTCCTTTCACACTGGCCGCGTGTAGGCTAAAGTATGGAAAGAGAGAGTCAGACTGAAACATTCAATGCCATAGCCGGGATTTGAACCACGGATCTTCTGGTTGCCGTCCAGCTGCTCTAACTCTTGAGCTACTATGGCCAACGTGCCAACATGACATTAAATTATCCAATTCACTCGTGCTTCTCCCGGTAAACCACTTAGCAGTTCTCATAAACACATGAGACAACTACCTTAATGACGACTTACTATGATGTAAGTACTTTAAGGCCCGGGCTTTATAGTTAACCACTATTAGGTCAATTAATGGAAATTAATTGTTCTTTCACACTGGCCGTATGGAAAGGTAGAGTGAGACTGAAAAATTCAATGCCATAGCCGGGATTTGAACCACGGATCTTCTGGTCTCCGTCTAGCCGCTCTAAACCATTGCCAACTATGGCCAACGTGCCAGTATGACATTAAAGCATGTAATAAACTTGTGGAACTGGCATGGACACCGTCTCACACACGTTATCCGGAAACGAGAAAGCTGATGAAGCAGCTAAAGAAGTAGTATGTTGCTCCCCAAGTTTGGCCAAATTAAAGGTTCCTCATCACGGCTTTCAATGTTTCCTCAAGTATAAAATATCTAAGCAGTGGAAGTTACACTGTAGTTCCGCATCCAAAAGTAAATTAAACCCCCTAATCTCCAAACATGGTTTGAATTCGTCGAGACGAGGTACTTCTCACCAGATTGCGTATTGGACATACTGCATTTACCCATTCACACCTCCTTGCAAAAGAATCGTAGCCTAGATGTAAGCACTGCCATTCCACGCTAATAGGTCGACATGAGTGCCCTTTCTTCGATTTGTATCGACTTCAGTGTGGTGTTTCTGGTGATCTCTCGGTGGCTTTGATTGATCCAACTATCTTTTAGAATGTAGTAGAGTTTATAAAAGTATACTATGCAACGAGACTATAGTGGTAGTAATTAAAACGCGAGCATTACCCGAGCGAGCGAAGGGAGGTTAATAATTACGATACGAGCGTTTTAATTACCATTATAGTCAAGTTTCCTAGGACTGTTTATGCTTGATCATGTATCTAAATTTAAAGTTTCATTTCAAAGTATTCATTGCTGGTTTGAGTGATATGTTACAATCGTTATTCCTTTATCTAAAGTGAGATGCAGTAGGTAGTACGCAGGCGCAGAAATATTGACTACTTCGCTATAAACAGCTGTTAACGTGTGACACAGTTTAACCTAAAAAAAAAAACAAAAAATAAAAAAAAAAAAAATAGACAAACTGGAACAAATTGAATTTATTGAAATATCATTTGCAATTAATGCTAACAGAACTGACTTTATTTCAAATATAGGTTCTTTATTGTACAATTAGTGAAATTAATTTGCTGGAATGAGCTTTGTTGAATAGTTGAAGTTGAAGGTGAATTAATGTTAATTTGTGTGCTTTATTTTTCTACTGATTTTAGTGTTGTGTTGGAAATTTCAATTTTATTTTGTGATGTAAGTTCAATGCCACTATTACTAGTGTCAGACATTTTGGATTTTTTCTAAACTGTCGCCAGTACCGTTGTTGGTCGAAACGAGGATAATGGATTCTTGCGCTTTTTCGATGTTACGTGGCCATTTCTGATTGGTCGAATACTAATACTTTAATGAACAAGTGTCCTTTAATAAGGTCCATAAAAGTACTGCTACCAGTCCTGTAAATACTAAAGTTTGGCATGGTCGAGCATAAAAGTTTTAAATTTGTATAATTTTATATAGGTAATCAATGTTTTAATTAATTCAAATAATTGTTATTTAAAATTTATTGTAGTCACGATATGGCTTTATTTTTTATTTATGTTTGTAATTTACGTTCTCCAACGTTGTCATATCGGACGATGAATGAAATTGGTGAAATGATACTCAAATGAGTGCAGCGTCCATAGAGCTTAAGAGTTACCCAACATTAGCCTTTAGGGAAAAGGGAAAACCCCGGAAGAAACCTTATCCAGGTAACTCACCCTGACCGAGATTCGAACTCGAGACCTCTTGCTCGTGAGGCAGACATGCTACCATCTACGTTACCGAGGCGGGCTATGGCTTTATTGTTAAAGCGACAATAATAAATTAATAAAAAAAAACTGTAATATCTCTTCAAAGATATTCTGTTACCTAATTAAAGCTGAAAGAAAATCAGGAGATTATGTACTAGGAAGAGAAAAAATTCCATAAATGTTAATCTACTGAAAATATTGATACCTTATTATTGTTCTGTGTGAGATAATTCTTCGGGCATATGGATAAAACATAAAATTGTAAACTTACTCAGAAGTACAGACGTAGGTTACGTAAAAAGGGATTAGTCAACAAAGGAAAATAAATTCGGTGAGAAAGAAGCTAAGAAGAGATCTTGTCTAACGGTTACTCGTGACAGAACTTTGAAATGGTTGTTTCTGTGGCACTCTGCGTGTGATGCATGTCAATGAATCAATGTATTCGCCATAGAGAGCAAGACGGGAATCCAGTCGTTCGGTGTTTTCGCGGACGCAGAACACTGACGGCTGACAAAGGCAGCCAAACATCGAAGGTCTTTTGCGCAACGCGCGGCCGTGACTTTGGTTGTCACCAAGTGGTGAGTGAAGAAGTCAATTGAATGAGGCGCCGAGATCAAATCTAGATATGTTCACACTCAACACATTGTTTTAGTTAACATGTAACTGTCACGTGAATATCTGTTTATAACTGTAGACATCATCTTCCATAAGCGACGGTAATATGGCAGCTAACATGTGACGATGCATTTTTATCTGTCGTTGTCCTTCGCATTTTAACACCTAACATTTGACATTAGTGCAATCAATACACGCAACATAAAATGAAATATTCCTGTATCTACTAGGATGGAGAAGAATCAAAATAGGCACGCAAAAATGTCAATAATAACATGGATAAAGGCTCGTAAATTTAGAAAAATGCATAACAGAGTTTTAAAAATTCACAATCGTAATATACTTAATAACTAGTATTTAATTTAAAAGTCATGCTGCAAATTAATTCAAAGTATATCTATATCTAAATTTTTTCGTGTTTAGATTCTACCAGCATCAATACAAACGTAATGAAAATGTCTTTTTAATGTCAACGTGGCTGTTGAAAATAGTTTCTTGCCATCATTCTTTAAAGAACGAGAAAATATTTATGTCTTGCTTGTAACATGTGTTACTGACGAAATCCTCACCACAGCCCTCCCCCACGCACGTAAACCATCTTTTCATAAAAGTTTTGCACAATACAAATTCTTTCATCAACTGGAAACACTTGGACACGAAATACATTAACGAAGTTGTGAAATTTATTTTGAGTGGTTGACTACAGTTAAGAACAATAGCTATATAACGTTATTGGCCTGCCTTGCTTCTGTTCTTTTTTTTCCCTCCTTTTCAAGTGGACCTTTTGTAACTACTATAATTATAATGGTAGTAATAAGCTTGTAAATTTGCTCAGAGGCCTCTTTGTCAAACTTTGATTTATTTTATGTGCTGCAAATCTAAGACAGGGTTCCACTGGATTTACTTCGCTTCCGAAGGAAGCCATTGGATTGTATTGTTCAGAGGGGATTCGGCATCTCGACCAGACTGGTCTTTTGTACCTAGCACCGAGTGGGGTACCCCCAGAAGAGAGGATGAGGTGAGAGGAGAGAGAGAGTAGTCACTATAGTCTGTACAGTGGGTACCCCACCCTACACTTTACTAGATAGAAACTCCAATCGTCATCCCACCTACCGTGGCCACGAAACAGTCACGAGGCCGGTTCGGAGGCCGGAGGCCGCCTCATTCCAGAGCAAGGAAGACTCCAGGCAGACTTGTACAACCGCCATCCCACCGGCCGCGTTTCAGAATCGGCCGGCTCGGAGACCGGAGTCCGTTCCGCCGGAGGAGAAAGTGTTCACTCAGAGTATATCATCCTGCCATGCACCACAGACACCCGCCGACACTTCCACCCTGAAAGAGACCATCACATGAGGGTTGATGTGAAATGACAGTGGTGGTGCAATTACATTCGGGGAATGTATTTAACCTGACCAGCATTCGCTTAGCGACCCCGGAAAATCCCCGAAGAAACCCATGGTCAGATAGGTTGGCCACGGAAATCGAGCCCGGGTCTCTCGAATGCGGGTCACAGACAAAACCACCTGGGCCATTCCGCTCTGTAAGCCATACTAAGGGCTTTTACGCCCTTCTGCCTACATCTATAAAACTTATTAGGCGATTCTGTTGTTTTTTTCTCCACTTATAGCTTCATTAATAATAATAATAATAATAACCACTGGCGCGACAGCCCTTAGAGGGCCAAGGCCTACCAACCCGACTGCCGACCTCACGTCCACTTACGCACGGCAGAGGTGGACGATCATCCAACCGATACGGGGAGGAGATGTGGTCAGCATCTCGGCATCTCCTAGCCGGAATGTTGGTTTTCATGACCAGGGCCGCTTACCTAGCGTAAGCTCCTCAGTTTCCTCACGATGCTGAGTGGGCACCGGTCCTATACCCGGGACCTAAAATCCCCACCACATGGGTGGGATCGAACCCGGGCCGCTTTCCGTGGCCAGGGACTAAGGCATGCTGCCTTAGCCCGCTACGCCACGGCGCAGGACTTATAGCTTCATTGGTCTAACACAAAATTGACTTAAGCCCGTCTCGGTAGCGTAGATGGTAGCGTGTCTGCCTCATGTTCAAGGGGCCCCGAGTTCGAATCTCGGTCAGGGTGAGTTATCTCGATAAGGTTTTTCCGGGGTTTTCCCTTATCCTAAAATATGAATGTCGGGTAACTCTGAGCTCCATGGACCCCGTACTCATATGAGCATCATTTCACCCATGTCACTCATCGTCCGATATGACTTAACGTTGGAGGACGTAAATTGCAATATAATAATATAATATAATGTCCAACCTTCGTGCTGGTATATGCCGTAAGAATGGGCGTTAAACACCACTCACATTCAAGAATACAGGATGCAATTTTTGTAGTGCATTTGGTACCCTCTCTGCTCTTCTCAACCCATTTTCAAGTTTAAAGTAAATTCATTGACAGTCTGTTTGGTCTAGAATATCATCTCCCTTAGTTAAGAATTACAACAGCTACTGACCAAAGTAATTGGAAATTATTTATCAATAATTATGATTATAATTATAATAAATATATTATCACGAAAGTGTATTATATTTCGAAAAACAAGTCAATAAAATTAAAATAATGTATTTTATGTAGATAATTACATTTATTGCATACCAATATCATGCCGTAAGGAGGGCCTTCTGTGTTCTTTAAGAAAGCTTTATTTCTTTGGTTTACAAATCAGAAGTATTTGGAACCATTTATGACTATTTTCTAAACATATCGCCCATCTCATTTTGATAAGGCAACAGTAACATTCAGCTGTGATTGGTTCAAACTGACACGAGTATGGTTAAACTGGCCAATATTGAATGTCATTTTACAGATAAAAAATAATTGCGAATCAACTACAACAGTTTCTAAAACAATTGCGAATCAGTTGACAAGAATTTTATTCCTATAAGATTCCAGCAATTGATTCAAAGTGGCACGATCTGTGAATTGGAAGTTAATATAATATTCTAGTTTCGAAAATGGATTAATTCCAGTTACAGATACTTTTGCCTAGAGCGCAGAAGAACGAAGGATTTTCGCAAGATTGGTGCCTTGCAAATTCCGCGAGGCCTCAGCTCTGGTTTACCTTCAATATCCGAACCGCGAGTAAAAGTCCGGGTTACGTCACCGATTACAGGCGAGCTAGTGACCACTTTTCTGCAAGGACGGCTTCAACCCGGCTTCTTCGTCAAACCAAAAAGAAACACGGCACTATACGCGCTGGCGTTCAAGGTCACGAGCGCCAACAAGTTGCCGGAATTAATAATAACGAGATTTACGACTTGCTGCCTAGATGATGGCGGAATTCAGGAGTGAAAGTATTTCATGCAATGCGCATTTAAAACAACCAGACAAGGGCGTTGTCAAAAAGGCTATAGAATTAACCTAATTTTAAAAAAAGGATGTTCTTTAGTTCCTATTTTATTATTAGGATCAGATAGAAAAATAATATTACAGAAAATCAAACTTTCATAATGCCCTATTCCCCCTAATAATAGGAAAACAGCAATGAAAGGTACAAAACTATATCTCACTGACACAATGTACATAGCATGAAAAGTAAAACTCCGTAATATTCTTCCTATCAGATAGTCAGGCTGAAAAATGCAATGCTATAGCCGGAATTTGAACCATGGATCTTCCAGTCACCATCCGGTTGCTCTTAACCATTTAGCTACCACTATTTGACTCGTATTTTTCGCAGTAAACCACTAGGAGATCTCATATACAATGAAACACGCACCCTTTTCATTAATTCCATGCTTCCTATAGATATCTTAGGCCACGCCGTGGCTCAGTGGTTAGACCGCTTGGCTCTCACCAAGGCGGCCCGGGTTCGATCTCAGGCGACCGCAAAGTGAGATTTGTGGTGGGCAACACGGCGTTGGGGCGGGTTTTCTCCGGGACCTCCGGTTTCCCCCGCCATTTCATTCCACCGGTGCTCCATCTTCATCTCATGTATCATCAGTGTCACCGCCTGCGGTGCCGTATGTAGTAAAAGCGGGCGTTAAACACTACACATTTACATTTTGTAGATATCTTACATAACAAACGTTATTCTTGTTAACTTTCGCACGTATTAAATGTTTTGGAAATCGTGTCTCATGGCATTTCTAATCAAATTTCATGGCAATTCCTTTAGACATTCTTGACTGAGAATATAACATGCAAGCATCTAGAGAAAAAGAATTAAAAGCGCGATTTTTGGCTTCAGGTAGCACTTTTACCGAGAATATTATTTATCCAAAACTAAAAGGTGTCAGAAGTATTCTTGTTTCAGTTTTGTTGTAGATAGATATGGGGATAGGCCTATATATGTATAAGAAACAAATAATCATAAACTATTTAAATTGACACTGCAGTTAAGTGAAATCAACTCTTATGAATTAAATTTGACTTTATTAAATCGTATTGTCCAATTTTTCTAATCATATCAAGCTGCACTATTAGTTACACAGTGGCCGCGCCGTGGCTCAGTGGTTAGACCGCTTGGCTCTCACCAAGGTGGCCGGGGTTCGATCTCAGGCGACCGCAAAGTGAGATTTTTGGTGGACAACACGGCGCTGGGGTGGGTTTTCTCCGGGATCTCCGGTTTCCCCCGCCATCTCATTCCACCGGTGCTCCATCTTCATCTCATGTATCATCAGTATCATCGCCTGCGATGCCGTATGTAGTAAAAGCGGGCGTTAAACACTACACATTTCATTTATTAGTCACACACGTTAAAACTAGTGTGTGTGTGTGTGTGTGTGTGTGTGTGTGTGTGTGTGTGTGTGTGTGTGTGTGTGTGTGTGTGTGTGTGTGTGTGTGTGTGTGTGTGTGTTTAATGTCTACTGGCTTACAGACGACACTTTCGTGGAAGAATTAACCCTTACTGGATTGAGAAAGTCAGTATCTGTGGTTAGGAACATATTTACTGGAATTTCTTTTTTCCATCTTGCGGCTGAAACCAAAGAATAAATTCGACATCAGGTTGGAGTTAGTTACAAATAAACCACAAAGACGCAATCCTCTACAGTTTTTAGCTTGATCGGTGGGAAATACCTATTGACTCGCTCTCCCGCATTCAACAAAGTGTACATTATACTAATCTGATATTTATGGCGATTATCTTTAGATTTACAGAAAAATAGGTGACTTTTACTTTCCCTGTCACTTATCTATAGAGTTCTTAAAGTAGATGGTAACGTTATTGCAGGTTCTCCCCACTGCACTTTTAAACTGAGAGTCAGGGAGGCAATGGGTGCAAGCAGAAGCCCACTAAAATTCTAACATCTAAAACAGGCAGCATATCCCTTCATTGTTTCATCAAATAAAATAGATATAATTATTTTTCTAACACTTATCGCACACATACATCAATTTTCAGGTCTTGCAAACGATTATCGCCACGTAAATAGGATATTTTAACCGCTTCTCCGATGGCCATTTAAACCCTTCAGGGGCCGGAAACGGATACCCAATAAACAGAACAGGACATTTAAATTGTTAAATGCTGTAAAAATGCATCATAAATACAATTCCGTATCTTCCGTATTTATTAAGTTATTTAAACGAAACAAAAACCGGTTTAAAACTCATTAAAGGCAGTATAAATCTACAGTAACAATAAAGTAGAGGCTACATTAATAAATTGTTGAAATTTCTCTCCTTTGTTTCACTGTAGCAAAAGCCATTCTTTGTGCCGAACGCGCCTAATATTTGAATCAATTTTGTTTTGTGTGTATACGAGTCAATGTATGTATATATAGCTACGCAAGCGACTTCTCCGGTTCGAGTTTAGTTTATTTATGCTATACCAAGCGATAATCATACGAGAATATATTGCGTTACACACTCACACACTGGAAAGAAAACCCTCTGTCAGCATGTTATTACAGTGTTTCTCAACCAAGGTTTCTAGTAGCCTTATGCAGCTGTTTTCGCTCTGTATTTTAGTTATTTATAATATCTTTGTGTTCAGATTGATTTCTTATAGCTATCAAGAGCTAAATGAATGGCACATTTGAAATTAAATTTCAATGTTAACCATGGCTTATCCCTGTAATGTATCAAATAAATTAGCTTGGGTATGATGTGTACAGTCTTCTGATATTACTGTAGAAAATCTGGAAGATTTGTTGTACGATTATGAAGGAGATCTTTAGTACTTACGTAGCAGTGACGTGTGCTGGTCTACAGATGGCATGCTAGTTACTCCATTGTTTGGGGAAATGGCGGGTCAAATATGGGTGATGCGGATCAGCTATAGTAGCTATCCCTCTTTACGGAAAACAGTTAAATGGTAAAAGAAAAGTATTTTTCTACCACTGGATGTAACTATGCACAGTTGTTTAGTAATTTTCAGAGCTGTAAATTCATGCAAGACATTCATCTACCTGTACTTGCGCGTATAAAGAGCTCGTAACCTAATTGAGTATTATAATACTCAGAGGCCTCTTTATACTGGGGGTAAGAAATTCACCACGACATCACCCCTCATACTTGAGAGAAAACACTTTCCTAAAAGGATGCCACCCACAACCAAAAAGGTCCCAACCATTTCGTAAACGTGTAGTGTGTTGCGAAAAAGAAGTTCGCAAGGAAACCAATATTATTTGGTGTGAATCTGCAGATGTGCCCTTGGGTGTTTATCCAGTTTTGGAGGTGTAAAATTCAAAAAGAAACCTTTAAGGGTACGTTTACATTCCTTATAGAACTAATTTAAATTTATTGTAAAATAGCAAGATTAAAATAATTGGCGTTAAATGAGCATTAAATGCATGTATGCGCAGGACGTCTATCTATACCCGTCCATATCGGTTTGGGGCATTTTAACTTGGACGTCATATGATGCCCATATCTATGAAAGGGTTAATAAGATCCCAGTTTTGTAGTAAATGTTTATTTTATACTTCACCAGTTATACAAAATTTATTCCAATTAAGAGAAATTTTAGAGTTCATTTGCAGAAAATTTAAAATAAATGTTTTATTAATCAATTTTATCTTAAACATGGGAGGGTTTAATACTTTTTGAGAAAATAAAAAATAACCATAAAACATTTTATGTAAAGAATAGTGTAGAGGGGATTTCTTGAAAATGTTTGTGCTGTGTGTTGGAAAATGTTGAACTTGTTACTGAAAGTACCAAATTTACTATTTAGCCTATTTTTCGGAGTTCTGCTTGACAGGCAGATCATACAGGTACATACAATGGCTTTTTGTAAATATGCCATTTTGAGAGGGTTCAGGGAATCTCAAAAGCAATATCGTCGGTGAAATTTGAATTTTTGGCTGCAATACAATACTTCCTTATAACTAGTTAGGGAACAGTTACACGAAAACATGCACGGAATATTGATGTGCGTTAAAATTATTATTTTTCTTATTTTTATAAAATACACTATTTGCAGCTGCTAGTGGTTATATTAAACAAAACATCTTTCTCTCTTCGAGTGAATGTCTATACATACAAAACAGGCATTGGTGTATAGTGTAAACACAGATGATAGCACTGCTGACCGTTGTTTTCGTAATTCATTTGTTTTCGTGATACAGTTTTTCGCTTGAAGAAGGAATATCCAGCATACAGGTGTCGTTGGAGAGTCATCCTTCTCCGAGGGTAAGGAGCCTTCGACGTTTTGCCATTCCGGGACTCTGTCCCTTACTGGGGTTACGATATATATATATATAAGGGCGCTCAACTACGTCGGTCATCAGCGCCCTTTAAAAAACTAGTCATGGCAAAAGCCAGATATAAAACTTTCTATAAACTATACAAGTGTAACAAAACCTATTAAAAATACACGTACATAAAAAACATCAATCAAAACCTACTAAAAATTTCGTTCACTATATCCTAAACTCTGAACTAGACAAGAATCTAAAAACCTTCTCCACGGATCTCTACGCACGGCCTACACGTGGGTGGGCCTGTTGACCGTCTCCCTCAGCCACGAAGAGGAGCCCACACGAGGGAGACTTGGCTCGGGACCCCGGGTGCGCCAAACCCGAACCTACCGAAGTAGGCCCCTGGGGGGGGGGCGTTACGATGGAATGTGTAGTGTTTAACGCTCGCTTTTACTACATACGGCACCGCAGGCGATGACACTGATGATACTTGAGATGAAGATGGAGCACCGGTGGAATGAGATGGCGGGGGAAACCGAAGATCCCGGAGAAAACCCGCCCCAGCGCCGTGTTGTCCACCACAAATCTCACTTTGTGGTCGCCTAGTAACCACTGAGCCACGGCGCGGCCTGTGTTACGATGGATTTATAATAATAAACGGTGGGGAGATGGTGGTTTCTTTTTTATGACGTATCACAATCTGTAGGATAATAGAGAGGATATATTAATTATAGGAGACTATTGAACTTATGATGGGCTTAAGGTGAGTTTGGAACGCTTGTAGGTTTCCGCGGGGTCAATGTGAAGAAGGAATAGTTTTCCTTTCGTGTGATGATCAATATTTTAAAGTCGGAATAAAAATATCCGACAGCTACCAACTGAATAACATTTATTGAACGCGTTTCTTGCAATCAAGCATTAATATCATAAAACATGTTCAGTTTTAGAAAGTAAAGGCTACTCAGAGGTCAGTCAATCAGTGGGCGAAAGAGGCGGGGGCGGTGTAATGCAACAATGGAGGCGTAACTCCACTAGAGTAGACAAGGTCCCATAAAAGGGCTATGTGTCAGCAAGATCCCTACAGTTTACGGATGTATATTAGCCACATTTCCATACCACAACTTCCGGTGCTCCATATTCTAGATAGCAACAAGCAACAGCCTTACCATCTCTCCAATGTTAATAATCACTCGATCGAGTTGACAGTATCTCTTTTTACCACAAGAAGTTACTGAGTATACATGAATCTTTTTTTATTTTTATTAGGAGTTATTTAAAAAAGCTGAGTGCCAAAACATGTTACTAGAGTCGAAAAATCAGCAATTTTTCAAGTAAAATTTCGAAATCTTAGTACTCTCAAAACTTATTACTGTAACTGGACTTCGAAACTTTGACCCTTCAAACTATCTACTACAGAAAATTAGAGCAAGCATACTTCAAACATTTATGTACAGTACAAAAATATACAGTAGCCTTTGATTTTGTAAAATAGAACTACATCTTCTGCATACGATTACAACCTAACCCAGAGAAGGTTTTATATTTAATTTTATTCTTTGTAAATTTACTTGATAAGTGTAAGTTTCAAATGTGAAAACAAATCTCCGCTCTTGTTATTAACATTTAGTTTAAACGCCGTTGGTATTCCCATAAGGTGGAGTAAAATATGTTTCACTGAAAGACCGTTAGCCGAACTCATACAAATTTACATTTCCTTCTGACATCCTCTTCGATCCTATCGCCCTATCTCTTCGCAAGGTACATTAAGTAAATGAAGTATCGGGGTCGACTCTTGGTACTTTTGGAACTGCTTCAGAACAGCACGATGAAATTCTTGCCTTCTATATTTCGACTCTTTTTTTTTTTTTTTTTTTTTTTTTTTTGTGATTTACGTCCTCCAACGTTGTCATATCGGACGATGAATGGAATGGGTGGAATGATGCTCAAATGAGCCCAGGATCCATAGAGCTTAGAGTTACCCGACATTCGTCTTTCAGGATAAGGGAAACCCCCGGAAAAGACCTTATCCAAGTAACTCATCCTGACCGAGATTCGAACTCGGGACCTCTTGAACGTGAGGCAGACATGCTACCACCACGCTAACGAGGCGGGCTTATTTCGACTCCGATTAACTATTAGAGATACATAAGTGTACGCCTTAATGCAAAACTAATTGTTACTGTAGTACATGGACAGTACAAGATTAAAGACTACCACAACCGAGCGGGACAGCTCAGGCGGTTTCGTCTGTGGCCCGCATACGGGAGGCCTAGGTTCGATTCCCGTGGCCGACCTACCTGACCCAGGGTTTTTTCCGGGGCTTTTCCCGGGTCGCTAGGCGAATGCTGGATAGGTTAATTACATCCTTCGAATTTCCTGTACCTCCATTTCATCTCCATTCTCGATTCACACCATCTCTCATCTGGTGGTCTCTTTCAGGGTAGAAGTGTCGGCGGTATGTGTAGTGTTTAACGCCCGCTTTTACTACATACGGCACCGCAGGCGGTGACACTGATGATACATGTGATGAAGATGGAGCAACGGTGGAATGAGATGGCGGGGGAAACCGGAGGTCCCGGAGAAAACCCGCCCCAACGCCGTGTTGTCCATCACAAATCTCACTTTGCGGTCGCCTGGGATCGAACCCGGGCCGCCTTGGTGAGAGCCAAGCTGTCTAACCACTGAGCCACGGCGTGGCCAGTGTGGCGGTGGATGGCACGATGGTATGCTCTGAGGTAAACTACTTCCTCCTCCGGTAGGCCGGTTGCCGATCTCCGCGTCTCTGCTAGAACCATTTCGGGACCGCCAGCCAGGGGCCTTTGGGGCTCGGCTGCTGGGCTCGTTGCCGTCCCGCAATAGGGGAGCGTGTCCGTTGTCCTGGCCTATCGGAGGAAGTCTCTAAATAAACTGTAGGGACCCTGCCCTCTGCACTGCCGTGACTCTTTGTGACGGCCGCCCTCCATCTCTTCTCGCCTCATCCTTCCTCTCGGGAGTGTCCCACTTGGGGGCATAGACACAATGGGCCCAACATGGTGGCCTAAGTACCGAATCCCCTCCGTAGTAAAATCCTAATCCTGAAAACTACCATAGGACATTTTACTGAGCCAGTGGATGACACCGACGAAGATGGCTTCGAGATAATGCATGAGGTTCGCATTCGGGAAGCCCGCGGTTCAAACAACAAACAAAGATTAAAAAATGACAATTTCGCTAAAACAAGTTGGTTTTGCTTCACCAGAAATACTACAATCACCATTAGGTGCACATAAAGGAATCAAGCAGAGACATAAATCTAGATGCACCATAGCTATCTCCTCACCTTCAGAAATTAGCTCTTGTCACTTACCAAAATACTTCTCCATCTTTTCATGAGAAGCCTGGAACACTCTCCTAACAGTTCAACTCAAAGTCACAAAATCTGGGACCCATTCAAAGTACTCCAGAACTTTTATTTTATAACTACAAAAACTGCTGCCAAATCTAATTGACATGGCTGTCATGCATATAAAAAGAGCAATTGTGGCAGTTAAATCTACTATGAGTCTAAAATACATTGAAGCTGGAGTAACTTTGCACTGCAAGATATAAACAAAATGTTTAAAGCCTATATTAGGGATCACTCGGACAAATAGTTGAAATTGGCACCCACAAAAACGGCAACTTATTAGGAAATCTATTGCAGAACCGGATATATCAAACTTTTATTTTACAAAAATAATAAAAAACTCTTACCAGATGCATCAGCCACTTCAACCTTAGCCATGGTTATTTCATGAGGAAAACAATCGAAGATCAATGTCGGAAATGTTCAGCTCAAGAATGCATCAACATCTCGCCCTATTCTTGTTTTAATGAACTAAAGAAAAGACAAAGGAACCTTAAGTGGCCTGTAATCCATATTTAATATCACCGAAGAATGTAGAAAGTTATCAATTTAATGGAGACAGCACAACTACAGACTTGCATATTTTATATTATTTGTTAAAGTCAGATTTTGACACTACGACAAGTTTATATATTCTACTATTACAAAAATTCAAATTGTTGAGTTTATAGCCACAGCTCTAAAACATATGCATTAAGTTTAGTATATACATTGCTCTTTGTTTTAAAAATACTGCTATGGTTGCTAATGACCTTCCTTGTTATAAAACGACCGTAAATACATACATTTAAACAAAGTTAGTTTTCAAACATCAGAAACACATATTTCTTTGCCTGTGTTGAATGACTGATAAACCAGAATTACAGTAAATGACAGATATTTGCCTAGGTTTCATCAGCTCCTTCCGTAGCTACTTTATTATTTTCAATAACGTGATGTTGAAACTGTCACGCCAAGACAGGACGTGACATGGCGATATGGACAACAGCAAAGATAAAACTACGTGTTCACCAAGCAGCATAGCCAGGTAATTCTAGCACGGGAATAACTGGTATTTTGTGCGTAACAAAACATAACTTTCCCATATCTGAGTTATGAAACCCGAGGTCGAAGTTAAAGCTTTGACCTGCATTCATGGGTCATCAAATCGCATGACTTCATGTAATTTGACCATTTCTTGAATATACGTCAGCAATGAATGTCCTTAAATGTTAATAATTCTCTGCCTTTTACTTCGGTAGCTAGAGGAAATAAAAATTTTTACTCAAAAAGCACCGCTGTAACATGTGAGGCTTGCATTCGAAGGATCTTAGGTTTGACTCCCACGACCGCCCACTCGGACCACGATTTTTTTATGCCGGAGTATATTCCTCTTTTACCACAACTTTTACGTCCATAAGGACCTATACCATTATTTTGTTTATCAGCATCTGTTTCAGGGCTGAATAGCCAGGCGAAAATATATAGCACGTTGCGGCTGGACGGTTGTGGTGCACTTCATTAAAGTTTCCCCCTGGAGTCGGATGTATTTCTGACAGACCCGTCCTTTAGGTGCCTGGGCGGGGGCATTAGTGCATTTGGGCAGATTAGAATGTGTCGAGTGCGTTTTATCTGGAATTGTTAGAGACCCCGACTACATAAACTTGTTCACGTTGTCTTTCGAATCTTGTCGTCCTTCGAGAACTCTTCCTCATCCTTCCCTTCAGGAGTCGTATTAGAAGTGCAAAGGGCTGATAAGCCTATGTGTGGTTCTCCGTTCTGTTCTGTTTTCAGGGACTCCGCGATGATGTGTACTTTTACAATTTAACAACCAAAAATCTTATATGTGAACCATTCTTCTACAAATTATTCTTACAAATATCTACTTTTCTATCAACTTCAGGTTAAAACAAACTGTATCATTAAACAATTGCATGATGTCGCGAGAAACAAAGAACGATGATAGCACTTAAAAAACTTGTAACACGAGTGAAAATACAAATCAGTAATAAGGAATAACTAGAACATATTTAATGTGATACCTAGGATCGTCTCATATGGTTCCTTGGGATGGCCGTCCCCTCTCTGCTCTCGCCTCATTCTTCCTCCCGGGGTAAAATAGACCACGTTTGGACCTCTTGCCGATTTCCCTCCGTAGTGTAGTCCAGTCCAGTCCAGGCTCGTCTCACGGTTTACCAGGCATGCAAAATTATACAAAATTAATTCTGAATGAAGGGGGCTTCACAAAGTATTTCCCAAAAATGCAATACATTCATACACATAAATATTTCGTATTTTAATTACTTTGGAGCCAGTTTTGATAAAGGAGGAGTAATGAAGAATGCTACTTGAAGGGGAGTTTTCATTTTCGAAATTTACTGTTAACAAATACCCACTTACGCATTTTTTTTTCTTTACAGGAGACTTCGAAACGTGTATTTTCATTTAAACCCCGATATGCGTGTTAAGCTGCAGTGGAACAATTTTCCTGCCTGCTATTGATTGCTACAAAATATAACAAGGAAATTCCGGTTTGTATTCTCGGAATTTTCTGCTGGTAGTCGATACGATTTATTGGTTTACACTTTTGTAACTATTTCTCAACATTTTCTAATCATTTTTATGTAGCACTTGCTAGTTACGCCAGAGGCAATGGAAATTCCACCTTCCTTATTTAGTTGACAACGGAAGAGTAAGTCTTGTAGTAAATTCAAGGTCGAGTGTTCTTTTCCTTTAGGACAGACTCACCGCCCACATAATGCCTGCTTACTGAAGGACGCAATTCGTCTCAGTTCATTGGAGTAATCCTCATGGCCTCGGGTTCGGTTCTCCTTGGTTTTGTAATACCCGAAGCGAAACAACAGAAACAAGACGGTTGGAAAATGTCAACAGATACGCGAGAGTAGTCATCTGTTTTTATACGTAAAGAGGCAATTTTGCAACACAGTCAACGTAATGTTCCACTCTTTACTGGGTATTAATTGTCCTGCTTCCTCTTTTCCATTTAACCAGTTTTACTACATAACACGTAACCTCAATCTCAATACAGGACGCTCCCTTCTGGAATATATTTCTATCACATAAAATCTTAAACCAAAACAAAGTTGTGTATAAAGACACGTTAGCCACATCATAGTTAATGGACATGTTCAATGTTCACAGCCTTTTCTGGCTACAAGTGAACCTACTGAACGCAAATAAATCTAATACATAAGCAGGGACTTGGTTGAATTATATAGCACTCTATTAAATAATTAAAATTATTAAAATTTCAGACGTCTTAGAGCGAATATACTTCTGTAATTGAAGTGAGAAAGCTTCGACGTTTAGGCAGTCGAAGTTTATTAATTAATAAGGGATTATTAAACTTAATACCTAGTAAAGCAACACAATTTAGGTTTAAGTAAAACATTTTAAAATTCATAGCAAGCATAGCCTTAGTAAACCTAAACATCAAATTTCAGATCTTCTACAGTTAATACCTCTTCTTTTAATGCAATCTGGGGCTCATTTAGCTAAAATCTCAGTTTTTTTAAAAAAATTAATAATCATATTAATGCGTGTGTCCACTGTTCATTCACATATATTCCTAATATTCGCACAGAAAATTATTTCTCTATCCTTCTTACGTTAGGCAGGGTAAATATATCCCTAGAAAATTCAAATTAGGCATTTCGAAATTAATATATTGCATACTGCATTGTTTATCACTTCCAAAATATTACCTAAGCTAAATTGGCGAAAACGAAATCCTCATTTTTAATACGCTGGAAGAACAATTGCTTTTAAAAATCACATGTTCTGACGTTTTCTAAGGCTTTCATTCTATTATGTTTCCAACTGCTCCGAACATTTCTTCTACATGTATGGATTCCAACAAAATTGTTTTGAAGTGGAAAACGTGCTTTCTAGAGTCACTGCAGATATGCTCAAAATTGAGAAGCCACATTCCGCTATCTATATCACAAACCGATTAAGATTAGGAGGGAAAAGTACCATAAATTTTCAAACAGTAACATACGAGTACATGGAGGAATTAACTCAACTTACAAAAATGAAAACATATAGTACTGTACATTTTCTCAATTCTTAATGCTAGGAAAAAATATGTAATAATCTTTGTGCAATAAGCTTTTGTTTATCCCTTATGATTTCGTAAATTGTATAAAACTGAATGAAAGCGAAAAATTACTTGGAGAAAATTCAAGATTTACGTTTTATCTGTACACAACTACTTGCTCAACGTCGCCATACAGACTTTTGGATTTTAAAAGAATTTCTACTTCAAACTATTTTTGATTTGTTAATATACAAAGTAACTTGATTATTTTATTTTACTGTCCATAGAGCTTTCTGTCTCTCAGTGTTCACAAAGTCTGGCGTAAAACGCATTTTATGGATAGTGAATCTTTAAAAATGTAAAACTTCGCAAATAAGTGAATAGCCTCAGCAAAAAGAGCGGATGCACCGATATTTAAAATGAGATAGAGCCCCATGAATTATATTTTCAAACACTCAAATGTTTCAAATTATTAATAAATTTAATACATTTTAATCAGAAAGATATCAGCTTTTTTAACTTTAATAAATTCCATAGTTTTACTCTCTCTCTCTCTCTCTCTCTCTCTCTCTCTCTCTCTCTCTCTCTCTCTCTCTCTCTCTCTGATTTTGCATCTTTTATCTGTAAACGAGCTTTAAATATCGATACAAATAAATTATGAGAAATATGTAGCTATTATGATTTACAATTTGTCAGCCTAAAATCCGAGTAGGGATTCTGAAACATGATTTGCATGCCATATCGCTGATAATATGTATGAAGCTTTGTCTTCTATACGGCTTGATAAACGAGTCTGCATACGTAATAAATGCAAATTGTGTTTGTCTTTTCAAGCCTATTACAATACGTAATGTGTCTAACCCATAATTAAATAAATTAGAACTTATTGTTTACTCAATCATTTAATTACAAATTCGTGCTCCTCATCACGTATAGGTTGTGGGTAATTAGTGTCTGAATTTACTCCATACATTTAGTACCTATGTTACAAAGTATGTATCACCCAGGGCCTTTGTCAAGAAAATCCAAATCACATGTTCACAAAATTACAGGAGTTACTTCCATATCTAATGGCTTAAATGTCTATTGTGTGGAGAAGAGAATGCAGACTTCCATTGTATATTAAGTTGTAGTCAAACAAAGATATGGAGAGAGCAGGCCTTGCTACGTAAATTGGACAATTTCGGGGGCGAAGTAGTAATAAAAAAAAAAATTGTCAATAGAGAGGGAAAAGATCAGGAGAAATATAGGGAATTATTTAGGAAAGTTAAGAAGAACAATTAAGAGAAAAAGGTAGATTAGGATAGGTGAAATGGCAAAATGTGTAAAAGGGAGAAGAGGACCTCCAATACACAGAAACCTGGGGTTAGGTGTATGGGGGCTGAATTATTATTCAATGGCAAGCAACATGGTAGGATATTCAGGATTTAGGAATATATGGCGTTTTCCCAGTATGGATTTTATAATTTTAATCTTGATTTTGTATTTCCGTTTGATGATGTAAAAGGAAAGATGGAAATAAATTACAAATTGCAAATATAATGGCTGCGGTTTGCAAAATATTCCTGTATATTTATCAAGTTGCTCTCCCGCTTGAAGGCCATTACTTAAAAGTCCTTTTCTCTTTTCAGTTTATGACCACACATTTTTATACATAATTACATTCTCTATAGCTTACTCAGCACATAGCGAGATTCTCCGGGCCCCTTTCTGGGAAGGGTTTGTTTCATTCCGTAATTCCAGGCGTATTTGCGTCGGCGTCAGAACTGGTAATTCTGGAATTGTTAGGGAGCATTGTTGTCTGGATCTGGTCACCCTTTAAGTCTACCTTTCATTTTGTGTTTCTTCCTGGGTTCCATAATCTTTATCTATACAAAATAGCTTCGGCTGATATAATATTTAATTACTGCTAAATTTTTGTTTAAATAAAATAAATTAGAATATATTTCACGTACTTCTCCTATTTACACAAAAATAGCAAAGCAGTCACATAAAGTATTTGTTTAAAATGCAACCCTTTTAAATAAAATGTCTTTAAATAGATTGATGTTGGTAATACTGAAACAATAATACATCTGTATTGCTAAGGTAGCTTATATGTTTTGGTTTTCCTTTCATTATGTCACGCCAGCCACAAAGCCGGACCAGCGGTAAGAAGAGGGTTACTACAAGGCTCGCGTCGTCGTTGATAAATATCGAAAGTCGGAGAAATGCGTAGACATTTGTTATGCCGCCAGCAAAGCATCAAAACCCTTCATTTTGCACATTTAGAACAATCGACTTCGAGATACTTCCACCTTTACCCGGGAATATATATGCAAGGGTGCTCTACCAGCCAGTGTCAACCAGTCATTCAGTCGAGCGAGCCGTTCTGTGAGAATCGAGAAGTTACGAAGCAGTTGTGTACAACAGAGACCTAATGTAAACAAACCCTTGTGCTACGAAAATCTCAGTCATATTTGCTCTGAACATTATTAAAATTGAAATTAAATTAGTGCTGTAGTAACCGTTTTAGTGACAAAGTAATGTTTAGTATAAAGTATTGTTCTCATCTTGTCACTAGGATACAACACCAAGATAGAAGCGATGTTTGAAAAATTATTAGCTAGAATGGGCAAGATGGAATAGAAATTGAAAATTGTGATGGAAGAAATGAATGAAATGGAATCCGAGTTGAAGAAGATGGCAAAAATGAAATCCTCGGTAGATGAGATGGAGATGATGAAGAAAATTAAACTTGCAATGAGAAGATAGAGACCAAAATTGACGAACAACGGTCTGGCATGAAGAAAGATCTTAAACCGTATTTCCGCGGCTTTGAATCATGCCTCCCCAGGGCCCTATGGTGACATTTTATTTTGTTCTTTTGGTGTTGTACTACACAAGCTTGAAAATGACCTGCATGTAGATTCTCATAAGATTGTTAAATAAATTCATTAAGGTTAACGTAGACTTCATTTTTATGGTGCTACGTGATATGATTCATACATATTCAGATCTTCGTTTGATAAGTTTATGTCAGTTACTATCGATACCAGTCTTTTCAGAAATACTATAATGATTGCCCAGTGGTTGTAATTCCTGGAAGGGTTTTCTCAGTACAAACATGTTTTCCGGAAGACTGTGTGTAAATGCTGAAGTTAGTTCCTCCCTCAGACTTTCTCAAGCGTAAGAACAAGGAAAAAATAATAGTGAAGGAATAGTTGGCGGAAAGAACAAATGAAAACCTGAACAAAGTTGCTTCAGAAGACTATTCATTGAAACTCGAATGCAGCGAAAAACAAATAGCTTTGAAGTTGTAGAGGAATTGTTGAAGCAGATATATCTAATCGCTTGCCATACTTGATGCAGTACTGATTTTCCTGTTTGAGTGGAACCTCATTATTGCTCTAATGAATTACAATGGCATACCATATTTGATGGTTCTGGTTATTGTGTTTTATCTTTACACGGGAAGTTAGCTGAGAGGATCAAACAATATGATTAACAGAGGAAAATGATAACATTTTACGTAAGGAAATTTGGTTAATACCTCCAATTGTCCCAATAATTGCTGAAGAAATAATTATTATTAGAATATATAAGGATCGACGGAGAATACTTGAACCTGCACTAGATGGTGTAACAAAGATTATTCTGTCAACAAAGACATTAAAGGCATCTGTAATCATTAGTGATATCTTTATGATAGCTGCAAGGCCCGCCTCGGTAGCGTGGTGGTAGCATGTCTGCCTCACGTTCAAAAGGTCCCGATTTCGAATCTCGGTTAGGGTGAGTTACCTGGATGAGGTTTTCCGGGGTTTTCCCTTATCCTGAAAGACGAATGTCGGGTAACTGTAAGCTCTATGGACCCCAGGCTCATTTGAGCACCATTTCACCCATTCCATTCATCGTCCGATATGACTCAACGTTGGAGGACGTACATTAAAAAAAGGTCAAGATGAAGTTAATTACGTCGCACAATAATATGACAAGTTATGCAACTGTTTGGACAACAAAAACTGATCTAGAACAACATAAAAGAAGAACTGGAAGAGTAAGGTTAGGATTCTGGTTCTAGTTGCTCACGAAGTTGCCGGCCCCGTAGCCATGGTCGCTAAAGCGTATGTCTCTAGTGTTCCGCCGCGTAGAGGGTCACGGGTTCGAGTCCCGCCGTGGGCATGGGTGTTAATGTGTATAGTGAATATTTGTAAAACTAGGAAAACAGATAAGAAAATAAACGGAAATAATGAAAAATCGGTTAAATAAGAAACATATATATACAGCTATATATTTACAGTATATATTTTAAAAAAATAGAAAAAAGGTATGATCGTCTAACTGAACATATAACTCCAGAGAGTTTCGTACTTTCATATTAGCTACCAAACTACTTGGACTTTATATACGAAACTAGATTTGCAACCTACCGGATAAGTCCTTAGCAATGGAATTGAACGATCATTTATTGATACAATAATAATTGAAGTAGATGTACTTCTCAGAGGAATGAGTTTATCACTCTCCTTTGGTCGTATTTTGGCAAAGAGGCTTATTGAACCTCGACTTGGAAAAATTATCTTTCTGTCTGTATGTTTTTTCCGTGGCGATGCCCTTTCAATTGTGGCTACCAACAGTTCCACATTTGCTCAAGTATTCACAAAAACCGCCTTATATATCGCAGAAGTCACTTGCTGGAAATCTTGTTCAGATCATGTGGTAATGTTGCATGCATTTCAAGTATGGGAAAAGGCAAGAATAAATTGAGAGCAAGCAAAAATTACATTTTGTGATCCTCTTGCTTACTTCGAGGGTTACTTGGGAACCAAAGAATCAGCCAAAAGAAAACTGTTGAACTCAATTGGAGTTCCAGAAGAGACCATGGTCCTTCGGTCATATCAAGAGGGTCCAGATTCAAAATTGGATATATGTGCAAATATCTATTTATCCATTGTATCCATGTAAAAGTCTATGTATTTCCCCAAGTTTTGATGGCAGGCAGCGGCCGGCCCATGTGCGCGAACTCCCTTCTCACCGCCGGCCCGGCTTTGTGGCCGCTGTGACGTAATCTGTTCAGCTTTAATTTAGTTCGTTCATATTATTGCTCAATATTACCTTATACTTTATTGTCTTTAAAGTAAATCTAAATTTTGTCAGGTGTAATGGTTCCCTCAAAAGTCAGTTATGTGACTTAAGAGTAAACATAATACCAAATATTTTCCCATTTACACATTTTTCAATCTCAAAATGCCTTAATACATTGTCAATGCATTATTATTCAAAGAGGTATCACTCTTTTACTCTCCTGAAAGCCTTTGTGTACATTGTACGAAATTATCGATTCCGTTCAGTTGAAGAAGAATTTAAGTTTATTGTAGGAAGTAATATGTCAAGAGTTTTGAATTATATAAAAATATATTTATATGTCTTGTCTTCTCCTAAATAGCAGGTAGCAACGATCCTGTGTCTTGTTGAGTACGAAAATGGACAGCTCTATTGCAGAACTCCAAGTCCCTGTTATTAACCCTAATTACACCTAATTATATCGAAGCAGACTACTCAGAATTTGTAGAAATAGCTTTACCAAGTTGTAATATTATATTCTCATAATGGAAATGTAGAGCTGCTACTTTCTCTTCTTCAGCATTCTTTTCAATTTGCTGAAATAATTTATTTTTTAAACAAAGATGTGACATCTCTGTCTCATCATTCTGTTTGAAACTTCCGATTTTATAATTAAAATTTGTGGTTTAGTTTGGTTTCTACTGAATGGTTTTAATAACTTACAAGCAAGAACACAAATCGTGACCTTAGTATATACCTTCACCTCTTCGCCTTGTTATTCCCATAAAATAAAAGCAAGGCCACAATCTCCTTCATTACGAGAGTCTACCAGAACTAATTTGGAGAACCTTAATTTGTAACATGCAATATGCAGCAAATGAATTACATGACTTTGCATATCTAAAATTAGAACAGTATACCTCTCTCAATTTAAACATATTTTAAGCTCTTTCGCGTGCAATAAAATGAAACGTCTGATGAGATAATTACTTATGTACCTACCTCTGAAAGCGGTTTCAGTTAAAGCACACATTCTCTCTTTGCCGGACACGTGCTTTTGCAATGTTTATCTTCCGGGCGCAGTTAACTAATTAGGTTTTCTAAGTAAATAACTCGTTTAGCGACTTTTACCGAGGACATCGTACGACCTATTTGGAATGAAGATAACTTCGTGCTAAGCTCAAACAGATAAACTGCGGGTTGCGTATATTTAGTTAAGCATTACGCCAATGTCTTTTCTCAAGATTAAGCGAAATAAAGATAGAGACTTGCTCTCAAGGTTAAACAATAATAGAACAACAAATAAACAGGTTAAGATAATTTAAAATAGCGTAGTCAAGTGTGTTTAATGCGAAATATTTTGGCATTTAACCTTCGGCTGGATTAGGTTAAATATAAGATTATTTTACGTAGACAAGCAAGGATGTTGTTTGAAACAAATGCATACTAAGATTTAAAATGCCATTTGTTTAAAAGTAGATAGTACTTATATACCCGGTAATGGGTTGTACCATAATTTCTGGCTCTTTTTAAATCAAAGTTTTGCATCCAAAATTAAATGTTTTATGTTATTCGGTGGGTAATAATGTGCTCTGCAAAATATGTGTTTAGCTTTCGTTTATTTTTATACTGCTTGTCCTTTTCAGACTAAGAAAATTGAATGTCAATTACATAATAAAGAACATTTCTTAGAAATAGTATATTTAAAATTTTTTGAAATGTTACATTAAAAAATAAAACACTTAATAATAAGTGAGATATTTGTTTTTTCTTATTTTATCCCTCATTAGGCAGTTTTCTAAATGGAATCTAAGGTATATTAATATCAAGCTTATAACGGTTTTACTCCATTGGTGATGAAGATGCTAGAAGCCTCGAGTTGCGGCGAACTACTTGTAGCAGTTGTGCGATGGTGATAAAGCGATGATGTGATTCTGCCAGCGATGTGTTGCCGCAGCAAACGTTTCTTCTTATTGTAGATATAGTTAGTTACTAACACTCCCCACATGGCAACCTTGGCCTTCGGGGTAACCTCACCCCACCAAGTGATGACCGGACCCATTTTTCAGGTGGAGGCACCCAGAGGGCGGTGTCCATTACCTCCGATGATAGGGTGATAGTGAAGATGGCGGTGAGGTGAGAGGACCTACAATTTTTACCGTGGACTCCGAACCACGTTGGGCATAGGGGATACTTCACGTGTGCTAGACAGAGGTGAAGGCGTGGATAGGGCCGACTTAAAATCGCCAACCCGGGACTCGGGAATCGAACTCGGGACCCTTAGAACGGGAGCCGCGAACGAAACCACCGCGCTACCCCGGCGCCCCTCTTATTGTAGATATTATCTTGGTCGTGGTATCGGATAGTTTTAAAGTATGGGAAATTATGCGATGGAAATCAAAATAAGGTTGAAAAATTCTCTTTAATTAAAATACCAAACTCAATTTCAATATGATTTGTATTTTAAATCAATATAATTACATAATTTAAAACAATTTTTTCTCCCGTCGATGAATAGTTAAAACAGTTCAAATTCTGTGGTTTGCAACCAGACTTTTGCAAATATCTAGCACTTCCACATGCGTCTACTCACGTTGAGATCACGATATAAAAGACGCTATTATTTCTTATCCAACTATTGATTTTTACCTCTCATTTCTATAACTACCAAATAAACTTATTTTCACTTGTCTACGTCACACATTACCTAATCTCATTTTTAAACCTCCCAATCATAAAACATTCACATCATATCACTTACATGTTACGTCATCTCATGACCTACTGAATTTTAACAATTTCATTTCTTGTGCATATCGATCCTCAAACCACATATTTAAATATTTTTAAGCTCTCGGAGCCTAAACCAAAACAACCGTTACAAGCTTAATAGCAATCGGATTGGTCACTGCTCTCTGAAAAGAAAATACAAATAAAGAAAAGGGGATTTGTAGAAGAATTTTTAATTAACGGCCATCCATTATATATAGTGTTTTCGAATCCTCGATCAGGTCTTGAAATTATATCTTGAATTGACCATGACCCATTGTTAACGTTGGCAGCACGTTGCATGGATTTCAGGGGTAGTACAAAATTAGGTGTTGAGGTTCTATTTATATATTTACACGTTAAGAAGAATATGCACTATAGATACATACACAAATTTGTAATACGAGCTCGAGCCTCTTCTTTAGAAATTCGGCACCCTAACACAAATCAGAAACTAGCAGATAGTCTCTAGATGTGTGAATGTTGACCAGACGATTTTATTATTATTATTATTATTATTATTATTATTATTATTATTATTATTATTATTATTATTATTATTATTATTATTATTATTATTATTATTATTATTATTATTATTATTATTATTATTATTATTATTATTATTATTATTATTATTATTATTATTATTATTATTATTATTATTATTATTATTATTATTATTATTATTATTATTATTATTATTATTATTATTATTATTATTATTATTATTATTATTATTATTATTATTATTATTATTATTATTATTATTATTATTATTATTATTATTATTATTATTATTATTATTATTATTATTATTATTATTATTATTATTATTATTATTATTATTATTATTATTATTATTATTATTATTATTATTATTATTATTATTATTATTATTATTATTATTATTATTATTATTATTATTATTATTATTATTATTATTATTATTATTATTATTATTATTATTATTATTATTATTATTATTATTATTATTATTATTATTATTATTATTATTATTATTATTATTATTATTATTATTATTATTATTATTATTATTATTATTATTATTATTATTATTATTATTATTATTATTATTATTATTATTATTATTATTATTATTATTATTATTATTATTATTATTATTATTATTATTATTATTATTATTATTATTATTATTATTATTATTATTATTATTATTATTATTATTATTATTATTATTATTATTATTATTATTATTATTATTATTATTATTATTATTATTATTATTATTATTATTATTATTATTATTATTTATTTATTTATTTATTTATTTACTTATTTATTAATGTTGTCAAGTATTACGTACTGATAAACATTATGTTCATTAAAAGGAAATAATCTAAACTAAATGTTAGTACACCTAACAATCTTCCATCGTATGCATGACAGTGTTGAGACTAAGAGAACCTTTTAAACAAAAAGCTGACACACCAGCAAGTAATTCATGTAATGTAGCAACAACACAGTAGAGGTATTTATCACTTCTAATGTCATTTGGGTTGTCTATTCAAAGCGAGCTACCCATCGCACACACCTGTATTTATTAGTATCGGTATTTATCAAAAATAGAAAAAAAGTAATCAAAAGTTGATTATAGTCTAGTTATAAATGTTTTGAAAAGTAATCCTAATTTTGTAAAATGTATTTACAACTGTTCTTAATGCTGAACCGAGTTCATTTACCTAACCTTTACACGACATGCAGTAATATTTTCTCTGCCTTAATTTGGCTGCTAGTATTTTAATTTTTCTAATGCAGAGGAAGTATTGTATTTCAGTTAGAAACTTGCCGAATATACAGGTTTTGAGGTTCTCTGAATAACAATAGTATTTTTAGTAGAATGTTCTCTTTCTCTGCTCTCTGTTTCGGTAATTGTGTGAAGAGAATTCAAATGCTAAATGTTGGATAAGTATCATTAACCATCTCTCATGTATAAGGCACAAAAGATCCTAAGAAACTTTTCGAAACACTCCTTAGATTGAAAAATATTCGTTGTGCTTTATTTTCTGAAAAATGACTCTAATTATTTTTTATTAAAATACCAAATTTAAGATACATATGTGTAAAATTCTTATGTTGAATAATATAGTTTGCGAATGACTTGTGAATCCCCCTTTATTTTAAGTTAATATTGTATATTTTTATATAATTTTCTAACGTACAATACAATACAGATAAAGAGCTATTGTACGTAAACACGCATTTTATGACAAATAAATTGTTTTGAGATTTGCTGTTTACTCGATATTCGTTGCTTTGAAGTGTTAAATACTTCCTTTCTTTCTCTTTCTTATGTTTATATCGCCCTTTAACTTTGATTTGAGAAACAGATAGTTGACTATGGATTTTTAATCACTGGATTTTAATAAATCCTAAGTTGGAACGCACTCACACTCCCATGTGTATACTTCCATTTTGCAGTAAAGATTTTAATTAAAGGTAATTTCCTACCCTCAGCCGGGAATCTAAGCTCGACATCTCGACTAAGAAGCCAGAATCCTAACCAGCTGACTACAGAGGGAATCGATAAATACATTGTTTTATACAGATGCTGAACGGCTATTCGTTTTTCTCATGGACATGCAAAGAGTGAAGTTTCAAAGTCATCTTATATCAACCCAATTGTTAGAATAGACTATTCTAAAAAATATGAATATGTCGTTTGTTAACATGCTGTCAATTTCTAGGGCATCAGTCGATAGACCGAAATTTTGTACATTAGGTGTACTTTTACGTGACAGAAAATCTACTGAAGTGGAGACGACGGTCCGGCATGAAACTCTTCGGTCCGGCCTCAGATTTGAATTCATGACCTTGGAATCAGTAGACGAGCACCTCTTCTAGGCTACCCAAATTTATTTTAGCTGCAGTAAAATTGTCAAACGTTTGTCTCAATTTATAAATAGTTGGTCGAAAAGTAAGCTTTCGTAAGACTAGTTTGTAAACGAATTTATAGAGAAAATCATTTGATTGTAGCATAGTATCAGATATTTTTTGCACTCTACTATAGTAAATAGGGAACTACCCAAAAATTTGATGTCGAAATTTCACAGGAAATATGTTTTGAGGTTCCCTAAACCTGAAAGAAACACTTTTAGAGCGTGATTCTATAAAATCCACAACTAAAACATGAAAAGTCGCTTGTTATGTAACTCCAATATCTTCCAAAGGTGCATCGTGAAGGTTTTCGAGAAAATAGCCCCAGTCTAAACTAAGCTTTACATGAAAAATTTTCTAAATGCCTATTTTCTAAAAGTTGGGTAATGGTTTTGACTCAAATAGTACGTATTTAACACATTTAAATGACAAATCAAACATACACCCTGTATTTTCTGAGAATAGCTTGTAAAGTAATCTTAATTTGTAAGGAATTTTATGCAATCTTGTATATTACTATATGATATTTATTTAATCATCCTCTAATTACTGTACATGAAATGGGATACTTCAATAGAAAGAACAAAAGGATACAATAATTAAAATGATACAATAATCACAAGAATGCAATCCTTGCAGAATCATTTTTCTGTAAAAGTGAACTGATAAAAACGAACACATTTACATTTAGAAGTGTTCCGAGTTAAGTTTGAAAAACATCACACAACTAACCGTTTTTTTTTTCCTTTCTTTTCAATTTACGTCCTTCTACGTTAAGTCATATCGGACGATGAACGTTAAGTCATATCAGACGATGAATGAAATGAGTGAAATGATGCTCAAATGTGTCCGGGGCCCATGGACCTTAGAGTTACCCGCCATTCGTCTATTAGAATAAGGGAAAACCTTATCCAGGTAACTCACCCTGACGAAATTCGAACTCGGGACCTCTTGAACGTGAGGCAGACATGCTACCATCTATGCTACCGAGGCGGGCATGTACCTATTAATTATTAATGTCCAAGAAAGAGAGCTCGTCTGAAACTGAGTTGCCTGTTGACGTCCTTTACTATACATCTCATTTTTATGTATAATTTCTAGTTTGTTTACATCATGAACATGACATTAGACATAATTTGCATAGTAAATTTAATTTTGGATTAATCCTCTTTTCTCTTATCTACAATCTTCTGCCACAACATTGAAGCACGCACGCGCGCGCGCGCGCACACACACACACACACACACACACACACACACACACACACACACACACACACACACACACACACACACACACACTGGAACATTTTAGCATTAGGCGAACATGTACTTACTACTTAAAAATTCTGTGGTAACATTTTAGTGGCATAAACCATTTCCAAGGTGTATTTTATTTATCGTTGAAGTTGTTGAATACTTTCTTCATTCTTTTATATCATGTAATGTAGACCTTCAATTGTTTCTCGCGATTGTATGGAAAGAGTATGAAATTTTAAGCCCAGCATACGAGTCCAGTTCTTAAACATTTTACTTTAACTATCCCCTTTGCATGTATACATATGTACATATGTGTATCTAGATTAAAACAAAGTAGAGATAAACATAAGCTTTAGTAAGAATAGTTGGTATATTGGAGTGACTGAATGTACTGAGGAAGAAAGGGAAGTGCTCGGGAAGTAAAGTCAATTCTGGGAACAGATATGAAGGATATTGGTTCGTTTTCCTGTACACATGCACGACCATTAGCTTAGGAAATCAACCTTGCATAAATAAGGTTGGTCACCCTCACATTCGTGACCAGCCATGCTCCACTTTGCTTTCCTGTCTGACTGTCCGGCCATCCGACCTCGACAGCATGACGACATTGGCCGCCATTTAGAAAGTCGTGAGTTTGAATTCCGCCTTCGTTCCGGATGAAAGCGAAAAAATACATCCTCCTACTCTTTGGCCCAAGATTTAAACAGCTGATTGGCCTACTTTCTATGAAAGATGCACGTGTGTAGCTCTTAAACCATGAATACTTGTAGCACATGGCTTCAAATCCGTGTTACGAAAACAAACTCATTTCGTTTTGTGAAGGTGAACGTACGTCATAAGTTATACACCAACTATGTAAGGAGTCGACCTCTAGTTCGGGGGAGGTATTCGGGGAGGGAAGCCGCCACCGAGGAGTTTCAAACTGTAGCTTAGGAATCCTACTCCCTGCATTTGTCTCTCCTCGGCCTTTACAAACCCATACAGCTACTTAGGAGGAAGGGATGAGGTCCAAAAACCACAAGAGGTTACTGAAGTAAAAGGAACTGAAGTTTCTAACAATACCAGGGTTTAGGACTCGTCCCACTCCAAGCTCCTTAGAGAAGTTGGTGAAGAGCTGTTGATCAAACAGCCCTTTAGGTCCACAGAGAGTATGTACTTCTTTCTTTGAGAAAGCATTCGTGACGCCGCCGTACCCCACGAAACCTAGAAGCACAAGGAAAATAATGAAAAGAAAAACGTGGAATTTAGAAACCACCCCTCTATTTGTCTAACAATCAGAGAAAACCACGAAAAATCCAAATCTCATAGCACAAGAAATCCCCTAGCTCGCTAGTTATGTAAAGCTAAGCAAGAATAGGTATGCGTTCACAGGTTATCCACAGAAAGTTTAAGAAGTACATTTTATTCATTAGTAGCATATGTGGAGCTTATGGTATTTAATACAAATCGTCGTTATGTCATTTTTTTTAGAAAATTAAACACAACGAAAACCGCTGCTTATATTGAGTAGAAAGAATGCTCTGAAAACTTTGCTCATAACCTGTAGGGTGACTGGATAAGTGTCAAAGATACCTTCTACGGCTGCAGCTGTCTAGAGACTCGTCGGCTGAAGGGACCTCTACTGTCCACGAAGAATTTTCTTTCCTTTGGGCAAGCATCCGTGCCATCTGTCCAACAACGCCTCACACCAAAAAACCTGTAATTAAACCTAAAAATGATAAGAAAACGGAATGAAAGAAGAACTTAGAGGAAATCGTGTTAGAAAAAAGGTAGGAGAATCCTCTTGAATGCGAGCCTCACACAATGTATAGTCTGTAATGAATGATTAGGTTGTTTACATAAGTTTTTCATAATTTTGATCCTTCCTTCTTCCCTCACCCTCTACTTAAAGTCCTCCAACGTTAAATCATATCGAACGAGGAATGAAATGATGCTCAGATGAACCCAGGATCCATTGAAGTTAGAGTTACCCCACATTCATCTTTCAGGATAAGAAAAGCTTATCTAGATTATTTCACACATACGTCACTATCCTCATACAGACCAATCAAGTACTAGGATTCGTCAAATACCGACCAATCGCTGATCTCTAAATCGATAATTGTACACCATACACAATTATCGCATATTCCCTTACTGTTGGGTATAACGATCATATGGGCAGTGAAGACAATCGTGAGATTCAACTGCGACATGTTCAATTAATGCCACTGTCAGTGAAAACCAGGTCACTTCAACATTCAACTTCAATAATTACCTATTTTATAATTTCGAATATAAATAATTAAATCAAGTTTGTTGTTCTTGTACAAACCGAAAATTCAACTTAAGTAATTGCAACTTTATTGTAGTTTAAAATAAATAAAGTTTGTTGATTGAAAATAGAGGTTATATAACTTTATTATTTTCTTATAATAAATCAGTGCCAACTGACGGCCTTAAGACCAAAGTTGCTATCACCCGTGTTAACTTGTGCACGGCCTGTAAAAACTGTTGATATTGTATGCCGTGACTTGTGAGGTTAAGCCTCATTCATATGCTAATGTAGACCTATGTGATTTAGGGAATCAAATAACTTGTTTTATTGCTTAAACAATTTGTTTTATTGATGAAATAGTCTCTACAAATGCAACTCATGATTATGAACTTCCCTAAATAAATTACCTCGCAATTTCGCCGCTCGTGAATTTATCGATAATTTCAAAGTCACTCGTGATATCACCAATTACTCACCCTGACCGAGATTCGAACTCAGGGCCTCCTGAATGTTAGGCAGACACGCTACTCCCACACTAAAGAGGCGGGTTAGTAAATCCTTCCTGATATTCAGGCTAGGGCTCCAGCCTCTTCAGCGTCTTCCAGCTGTTTTTTTTTTTTTTTAAATTTACGTCCGCCCCAACGTTAAGTTATATCGGACGGTGCATGAATTGGGTGAAATGATGCTCAAATGAGTCCAGCATCCATGGAGCTTAGAGTTACCCGACATTCGTCTTGAAGGATAAGGGAAAAACCCCGAAAAACCTTATCTAGGTAACTTACTCTGGCCGAGATTCGAACTCGGGGCCTCTTGATCGTGAGGCAGACATGCTACCATCTACGCTACCGAGGCGGGCTGTCTTCCAGCTGTGTTTTGTGTTTTTCAATATAATTATGTTTATTTACTTGTTTGCTAAAATTGAGCTTAATATTGAATTAGTAATAATTAAAATAGAGAAATGTCCATCTAAGAACAATTTTTTTAATAGAAATGCCAAAGTTGAAGTCTGGAAGAAATTAGAAATTAGTTGTCATTTTTTGTTTATGGTATGACTTAAACCAACAAAAATATGACGTGTAGCACTCACATGACTTTCTCTACTCTTGCATTTTTTTCACAAACACTTATTTCTCTCATTTTAATCGAGAAAAACATTATGTTATTGCTAATTTTCTAGTAGCCACAAGAGAATATGGCGACAGAGGAGGCTTTAATTGATAGTTAAATCTTTAAGAGCCGGTAATAGCTTTGAAATTCAGGTCTCTTTGCTTGGCCAAGAGATAAAAAGTCGAACAACGACTTCCAATTTGAGAAAAGTACTCTCCTCCACAAGAGAGAAAGTCTCCGAGGTCTGAGACGCAAGGGTTTGCAGAAGGTTCCCACACCCACCCTGGACAGGTTTATGACACCACAGTTACAGACCATTCAAAAACCTTCTGACGGCTTCTACTTTTGTGAATAGATCTCGGTTTTAGTCTACAGAGTGGATGGGATGCATGTTTCTTTTAACTTTTCTGCTTCTTGTATACCATGCGTTCCCTGTCACACACATTCGCTGCCCTTGTTCCACTGTGTAAGGGAGCACATTCCTTTCAGAGACCTTCTTTGCGTTGCTGGACACAAGTATTGGAAAATTAAGACAGTTACCAAGGAATGTGTTTATAGTGGTTTACCACTGTGTAAGGGAGCACATTCCTTTCAGGGACCTTCTTTGCGTTGCTGGACATAGTATTGGGAAATTCACACAGTTACCAAGGTATGTCTCCATAATGGTTCAAACCACGCAACAACATATTTAACTTAAATTGTGTTTTTGAACGAGCTCTGCATTTTTGTGCAGTATTTTCTTTATTACTTACGGTTTATATTATGCAAAAGATATCCAGAGTAAATGTGACTTCTGCGGACTTCCCAGAAAATTTAAGATATACATTTTATTGGCAAAAAAGTCTAAAACATGTGGTTTAATCATAATGGATAAAGTACGAGGGCTGTTCAATAAATAATGATCATAATTTCTTTACAGTAATAATTTTTCGCACTAAAATTAAATAGTATTATATTCTGTTAGCTTAATGTAAAACAAATACGCCGTAGTAGTTTCATTGTTGGTACTCCTGGTTCCCGCCTGTGAGAACCAGGCAAATTCAGACATGTTCAGTATCACCTACCGCTGCAATGGAGGTAACATGCAGTTAAAGTTGATGTTACAGGAAAATCCGGAGTTTCTTTCAAATGTAATCACTGCTGATGAAACTTGACTACATCATTTTCATCCTGAGAGCAAACAGCAAAACTCAGTGTGGAAATCTCCTTCATCACCAACCTCCAAAAGGCAAAAGTGGTTGCTTCTGCTGGGAAAGTTATGGTCATCTCATTCTTTGATATTCATGGAATTGTTTATCAGCATGTTGTACTTGTACACACATAAATAACTGGACAATACTAGAGGGATATCCTGAAAACATTGCAAGTCTACATCAGGCGCAAAAGACCACATTTCCGTGAAGCAGGCTGGATGCTGCACCACGGTAATGCGCATCCGCATATTGCCAACGTTGTGGCTGAATATCTTGCAAAAAACAACTCCCTAGAGTCCGGATTTAACCGCATGTGACTTTTTTCTATTCCCTAACTTGAAGAAACGCCTTCGTGGGAGGCATTATCCATCATCAGAAGCAGTGGTGAAGGCTGCGGAGGCGATTTTGAAGGATATCTCAAAAATGGTTTCCAGCATGTCTTTGAAGACTGGCAGAGACGCTGGGACAAGTGCATCGCATTCAGGGGAAACTACGAGGGCTATCCAGAAAGTAGATTACGTTTTGGAATAAAAAGTAAACAAAGTATAGGAAACAAATTTTATTATATACAGATGAAAGCCACACTCAAATACAACTTTTCGACATAGTCACCATTCAAATTAAGGCATTTATCGTAGCGATGTACGAGCTTGGAAATTCCTTCGTCGAAAAATTCGGCCGCCTGCGCCTTCAACCACTTCGTTACCTCTTCTTGCAGCTGTGCGTCGTCATCAAAACGCTGCATAGCCAGCCACTTCTTCATTGCTGGGAATAGGTGGAAGTCGCTCGGTGCCAGGTCGGGACTGTACGGCGGATGAGGTAACAACTCCCACTTAAAAGATTCAAGAACTTCACGAGTGACATTTGCCGTGTGGGGCCGGGCGTTGTCGTGAATCAACAAGATCTTAGAGCTCAACATTCCTCTGCGCTTGTTTTGAATGGCTCTTCTGAGTTTTTGGAGAGTTTGGCAATACCTTTGAGAGTTTATTGTAGTGCCTCTTTCCAGGAAGTCCACCAAAATCACACCTTTTCTGTCCCAAAAAACAGTCGCCATCATCTTCCTTGCCGACATTGTTTGCATGCATTTCTTGGGTTTTTGGGGAGAACTTGTGTGCCCCCACTGCATTGATTGCAATTTCGTTTCACAGTTCACGTGTTTCACCCATGTTTCGTCACCAGTAACGATGCGATCGAGTAAAGAGTCACCATCCTTATGGTAATGCGGCATACCCGCATGTCAGATTTCAATTGGTTGGTGTTTACTTTTGATTTGGGTTCTAATTGGAGCTATGAGATCTCTTATCCTCAGGTGAATGGTTGTAGGAAATGGATTTGTTGTTTGTTGGCTGCTCAGTTGTCTCAATAATACACTGGTTCGTTGCAAAAATGATTTAATTTAATTCTCACCAAGTTCGTTGATTCAGATTGATTTGTAGCGGTGACCACCTGTTACTAAACTTCCTAACAGAATTCTCTTACTTCTTTATACGGCGAATACTTTGCTATTATAAACTTCTTCTGCTGCTTCTCTTACGCTGGTTGCGTTATTCTTGACTTCCCTACATTTCGGACTTAGAAATCTTTACTACTTCTTCTTCACGCGCACTAACACATCTTTCCCCTCGTAGTATGACTGTTGAAGTGATTTTTTGTCTACTCTGCGATTCAGTTCGTACTTTATTCTGATCCCCACTCTAACTCTTATCACATGACCAAAATAACTCACCCTTCTCCCCATTTCTCAAATCTTACATTATTATTGGTTTCTTATTTTATTTCGATTTTTCTTTATTGGTTAGCAAAACTCATCGAACTCATTGACGTTACATCCCACCGTGAGTTGGGTCACGCCTACTCTGGGCTCTTTGTAACGGTATACATCGTTATCACCTCAGCAAAGTAAATCCTTTTAGGTCTTATGCTTGACCGCATCTTGAAAACCTTATTGTTCCTACACATTCCTGGTTATAGTTCTCAGACATTGAACCTTTCCTTAAACAAAGAGGCTAACGGTCACCTCTTCCTGTCTCCCCGACTTGTGTTCAGATTTTACAGAAATATTTTCTCTCCCTTACATGGATTCTAGCATGTTAGTTGCCTTAAATTATATTCTTCCCATCTTATTCTTAATTAAACAGCTATTTTAATCATTACTCTAATTTCATTCTAATTTCATATTAATATAACAATATTTTATATTAGTTTAGCAAAGCATTTTTATTAATTTATCTTCTTTTTTAATTCTCGTGATTTCGATTAATTCGCCACCTCCTAATCGCTGTCTGATACTGCGGTTACAGTAAACGTCCAAAAAGTTCAACGCTGCAGCCATTCGCTGATTTTTGTGGTCCTCTGTCAAGATTTTTGGAATCCATCTTGCACAAAACTTGTGGTAACCAAGCTTTTCGCTGATGATTTCGTGCAACAAACTTCGCGAAATTTGTGGAAAACTCAAAGAAAGTTCCGTTATTGTGAACCTTCGATTTTCACGGACTTTAGCATCGACTTTTTCGACAAGTTCGGCAGTCACTATGCTGGGTCTCCCACTTCGATCTTCGTCGTGAACATTGGTTCGGCCATTTTTAAATCTGATGACCCACTGACGCACTCCACCTTCAGTGATAATGTTGTCCCCATACACTTCACAAAGCTGCCGATAGATTTCTATCGGTTTACAGTTTTTTGCAGTCAGAAACCTTATTACTGCACGCACCTCGCAGCTCGCGGGATTTTCAATTAACGCAGACATTTCAAACCGTCACAGTATCTGAACGGAGCACAGCACGAACCTCTCACTAGCACGGCTAGATGCCGACTGAGCTGCGCAACGCTCTGACCCCAAGATGGCCGCGCTAGCCCCGCCCCTAGCGGAAACAGACGAAAACGTAATCTACTTTCTGGATAGCCCTCGTATTTTGAGAAGGACCATCAAAATTATGAGGATGAGTAAAGTTACGTTGTCAAAAAAAATTGTGATCAATCTTTATTGAACAGCCCTGGTGATTTTTTGAGAAAATCAAACTTTTCGAAAAGTGTTCCTATAAAGGGTGGTCGGAGGGGGACGGATTTTCTTGAAAATATGAAGTCGTATCCTTTGAAGATGCGTAATTAAAATACAAGTTTGGTTTTTGAAATACGCCGTTCACACACACGCGCACACACACACACACACCACACACACACACACACACACACACACACAGACACACACACACACAGATTTCTGTTTTGAATAGGTGGAGTCCAACTGAAAAAACTCAATGCCGTGGTTGAGATTTGAACCACGGATCTCCCTGTCTCCGTCCGGTTGCTCTTAACTACTGAGTTACCATGCTCAACATGCCAGCATGGCATTAAGTTCTCCAACTGTCTCGTATTTATTCCGTTAAACCACTAGGCGCTCTCACATACAATGTGATACGTACCTTTTGTGGCAACTTACTATGCTGTAAGTCCCAGACTTTATAGTTAAACCACTATTAGGCTAATTTCCAGCTTTCTGTGTTTGTTTTTTTATTTAGAAGACCTCAAAAGTATATTTGTAGCGAAATCTCGGTAACGAAATTTTGGGTGGAATGCAATACTTTATCTGTACTTGGTAGAAAAAGTAATAAAAAGTGACAATCGTCTTGCAATGTACACTTACTTCAGACTGTAAGTATATTGTCTAATACCACAGTAGAACTGGGTCTTTAGTTACAGTAGCAAACGTAGCTATTTTGTTTTACTGCAGAAAATATGTAGTATATGCTCATTAAAGCAGTAAATGAATTCATTAGCTTCAGTGTTTGAGATGGAGATATAAATCACTTGGCAGTAAAATAAATTTGGCTTGATTGCTGTAAACAGAAGCAGCATATGTTCCAATACATCTGCATGGTCTGGGTGCCCTCAGTATATGTATCACAATATCAAAGCAAATATCTGTCTGGAATTGACCGAGGATCAACAGCCTATGACGTAGTCTAGGTTAACACTCGTGTGACAACAATGAATGCTTATTATGTTTTGAGGACAGTAAAGCACATAACATGTGTAGCCTACCACAATGCCGAATATGTCCTTGTGTAAATTCATGTAATTTTACTCCTATTTCCTTCCCAAGCTTCACAATACACTCGTTGCCTTTACTGCTTTATAATTGGCATTGCCAGCCTGTTTTAACAACACATGTCATTTTTATAAGTTTAACGTCCTTTAACCGTAGATTACATCGGAGTGCATGAATGGCATGGTCTTTTTCTTAATGTAAGAACTTTAAGTCACATCGGACGATGAATGAAATGATGCTCAAATGAGCCCATGGTTCATAGAGCTTAGAGTTACCCGACATTCGTCTTTTACGATAAGGGAAAGCCCCGAGAAAATCGTATCACCACTTGAACGTGAGGCAAACACGCTACCATCTACGCTACCGGGGCAGGCAATTGACACGGTTGAAATGATGCTCAAATGAACCTGGAATACTCATCCGATTCTCGTCTTTTCAGGGTAAGGGAAACCTCCGGAGAAACCTTATCCAGATAATTCTCTCTAACGGAAATTTGAACTCGAGGATATATATTTTTTTAATTTACGTCCTCCAACGTTATGTTATATCGGACGGTGAATAAAATGGGTGAAGTGATGCTCAAATGAGTCCGGGCTTGGAGTTACTCAACATTCCTTTTTCAGAATAAGGGAAAGTCCCGGAAAAAAACTTATTCAAGTAACTCACCCTAACCGAGATTCGAACACGGGACCTCTTGAACGTGAGGCGGGCAACTCGAGGACTTCTTCAATGAAGAAGACGCACACCACTGCACTATGAAAATGGGTAGAAGCGTCATTGTTTTACTTTTTATTCCATTTAGTTTATTTTCCTACATACTATCGTCAGTTGTGATCCAACATTTTGTAATAATATTGCATTTAGAACTAGGTACTTATCGAAAAATAGAATGGAATGAAACAGTGCACATTAAATAAGGAATTAATGTGTCTTGCTACAAAGGGCAACCCTTAAAGCGTCAGCTTGAGATATGGGGCAATTTTTGGAAGAAGTTTTGTATTACTCATATCTCATGATTCTTTTTTTTTTTTTTTTTTTTTTTTTTTTAATTTTACGTCCTCCAACGTTAAGTCATATCGGACGATGACAAATGGGTGAAATGATGCTCAAATGTGTCCAGGGTCCATGGAGCTTAAAGCTACCCGACATTCATCTCATATTCCAGGAGATTCTGAAGTTATAACTGCGTGCAGGTATTATAGGGAACTCTCACATCATCAGATTAAACACTAAACTATGCGTATTCTCTATTATAACCAGTCAAAATAATTTCCAAGCATTAAAAATAAGATGACAAGAAATTAGGTTGAACTGTTACCGACTTCACCCAGTGACTTCGCAGATAACATTTCACGCCCATTTTCGTACAGTATGGTCACATGTGACTACACAGCGAGACCGTGCTTCACCTGCCGTCAGTGGCCCTTGCACCCTGTTGTGTACTGACGACGGTTTAAGTGTTGGCAATGCTTAAGGATTTCTGTGTTTCATTATGATTACTTCAAAAATAAAATGGGTATTTAGGGATCAGAATGGCACAGGCGTTAACTCCTGAGGCGACTCACATTCCGTAAATCTTGGCCTCAATTCCAGTTTTAATCGCCCATTGTACCTATAATTTCGGTTTTTCTTTTTTGTTTTCAGTAGAAAAATTCTGGGATGGATTATGGTATGAATTTTCTTGTCCCTGGTTTCCTTCTATGTTTCAGGTTTGCATGACCTGTGGCGATGTGCTTGATGCGTGGTTTATGGGCTGCATTTTTCTCTCCTCCCACCCTTTAAAGGGTAACAGAGAAGCACAAAGGGTGTGCAGTATTCTGCTTGGCCTATCTGCTGTACCTACTCTCACCTTTACCTTTTACTTCCATGCTTATCATTGACAGCGTCATCTTGGGGCCATTTTGAAGTTGCCTGCAAATTTTAAGTTCTTTGACGCCTATTATTCTGAACTCTAGAAGCAACCACGTCTCGGATATTCTTTCTCACACACCATCGTATTCTGCTTTGACTCACCAGCGGCCATATGTAGGCTTTTCAGTGTACATAGATCTTGCTTAAACATATCACAAACTTAAAACCAATAACGGGCATTATAAATAATAGTGTGTCCAATTACAATATAGTCTCTGCTGGAGGTGCTTTAAAATAGCTACTTATGTAAAGATATTAATTATCGACATCGCAAGAACACCGCAACACCCCTCATAACCTCACTTCCTTCATTGCCAGGAGTACAGTTCGGTGCTAACCTGTCTCCACCCAGAAAGAATGGATTTGTATCTACGTTTAGGCAATCAGAAACAACAAAATATATAAATACGTAAAATGTGAAGCTATTAACAGTGAAGAAAACAAATATATACAAATATAATAATTTGTAACTTAAAAACTTCACTTATCTTATAAGAAATGATTAATGTTTTCTTATATATTGATTAGGATCGCGATTTCGTGAACATTTTATTCACATCATCAGCTTGAGCCATCAACAATCCAAGCTGATGATGTGAATAAAATATTCACTAAATCGGGATCCTAATCAATTTATAAGAAAACATTCATTATTTCTTATAAGTGAAGTTTTTAAGTTACAAATTATTATATTTGTATATATCAAAATATATTCTTTACATTGAGGCAAAACACGTGCTAGCAGTTAGTTCCACTTTACTGTCGTGAGCATCTTAGTTGCAATGTCGGTGTAATTGTAAAATAAACTATATCCCTATACCTAAAGAAATCAGAGTTGAAGATGACCGACTTAGACGGCCATGAAATTGTAATTTTTAACCTCTCCATCACGAAGTGTTATCTTTATGGGTTAATGTTTTTCTGAAGTTGTTTCCGCTTTAACTGTAAACTCCTTCAGGAAAAATTGCACACTATAAATATTACAGAAAAACTAGTTTTGTAAATAGTAACTATGTAAAACAGATTTGAAAATGTACAGGCGATCATTTGTTGTTTTTGTTATTATTTTAAGCTTATTCGCTGAGTGTTACTAAACCGGTTGTTGTTATTACAGAGTGTCCATATTAAAATTAAACTCACTGGTAGCGAGTTTTCCATTGACCTTAAAACTAGACGTCTTGCATAATGAAGTAAAAAAGGATGTTTATTGTGAAATGGCATTCTGTCAGTGCATACATTGTAAACTCCTGGGAGACAACGTTTCATAAACGTTGTGTCAGTGCTCTAAGTGGACTGAAGTAGAATGGAATTATAAATAAAATCATTAAACTGTCATTATTTAGATTTGTTATAATTTTAAAAATGAGAAAGGACATAAAAGTGATTTAAAATATTTGGTAGTATTGATACGCTTTGACAATCCATTTTATTCCACCTGTTTCAGGAATTATTGATTTATTTCCTAGAGAATATCAAAACCAAGTTGTTCAAATTTTTTAAACTTAAATAATGTTTATTTTTGTGTTCATATGGTTTTCTCCAATATGCTACAACAATCTGTATTTTAAAAGGTTTATTTTTCTGTATCCATAATTTTCATCAAGATAAACATTTGCATAAATAGTTTTGTTTAGAAATAGCCATTTGCTGGCTATCCTTTATATGTCCACGAATGAATACTGACCTAGAATGTCGGATAAGTTTAAAACATTTGTGAATTAAAGGAATAATAATTTTGTTTTTGTATATAATGTTAAAGTTCATAGTTTTATAAAAGTATACATTATTCATCAAAGTAGGACTTAACACTCTATTTGCGTAATATAAATCAATACATGTCTGAGTAAACATCTTAAACATATGGAATTTAATTAAATCGTCAAAGTCAGTTCTGAAAAGGTAAAAAATAATAAAAACTATCCCATCTAAGGGTAGTCTCTAGATACCCCTGAATGTTAAATTATAAAGTATCCAGCTGAATTTGTGTGGAATAGCGTCATAAATTCAGACATACGTAATGATGAGTTCCAGTGTGTTTGGCCTTCACACGATCATAATTGATCATTATATTACTACATTAACGCATATGTATACACTGTGTTCAGTAAATCTTACTTAATTTGGCCTTCATTGCTGTTTGACTTTCACAGTATGAGTTCTGACTACATGATCACTTATACAATTTTATCACTACGATTTTACCTTGCAACATTTAACAAATCTGTTGTATGCAATGTCCCACTGTTCCCTTGACTTCTTTTGTAACAATTACTTTATCCTTTCCCCCAGTTGCAAAATTTATCCTGGTTCTTTCGAGTTCATTTTAAAGTTATTCAAATAAACTGTCATTACATTAATTTTCAATTTCCAATTGGTGGCTCGTGTTGATAGTCCTACTTTTAGTGTTAGCTGTCAATTTAACGTATTCTTATAAAAGATAATTTCCAAAATATTATATGCCATTGACTTAAAAAAATTGTTGCTCATGTGTGTCAGAGAGTGAATATCCTTCCTGAACTGCTTTCCTATTTGTGACCTTATCCTCTGGACAGCAAATTATGGGCAGGTTTAGAGGACAAAGGTCGCTCTAAAATACATCCCAATATGGTAGTCTTAGAGGCAAAGGACACTTAGCAAAATTACGGACGCTTTGTATAACGGACATTAATAAAAATATGCAGAGAAAAGCATAGCTCATCAATTTCTGAAACTTGCTTTTCATAAATACAGCAAATGTTGTCAATTATATCCAGAACTTTAGACATGTATATCAATGGCGATGGAAAATATGATTTATGGGGAATCTTTTTAGTGCATTCATTGCAGTGGAATACATATGAGGTCGTTTTCTATATTTGTCCGTGTGTCCGCATGAAAAAAAAAGCATGCAACGCTACACAAATGCTGCTAAAGTTTTTATATACAGGAGTTTGAAGAAACTGTTTGTACTTTTGATGTATAACTCCCTAAAAATTGTAAGGGCATAGTTGCACTGAATTAAACATTTATCTTTTAGGGTTTGAATAAAAATGTTCTACGCTTTTCAACTTTGACTCAGATGTTTTGAAATTAAAATAGTATATTTCACTTTTTTGGTAAATCAGTGCAGAAGTAAAATTTTATAAACATAGTTTGATTTTCATTGCTTAATTTCATACATTTTGGCTGGATTGTAATTATTTATATATTTAAAAGTACTCTTAGCAAGTGTACTCATCAAAATCAATTTCTTAAATTCTTTTGAGCCATTGAAAACCCACAAAGTATTAAATTACTGTGTATGTGTGGTGTACATACCGTATCATCGGTCTCCCAATTGATGATTTTTGTTTTTTAGTTTTGATGTTAAATATGGACATACTTTCTAATATTAAATTCATAATCTATATTTTACCTTTTTTCTTTAAGTAGAATTCAATTAACACAACCAAAGATTAATTAGGGTGTAACTTTTAAAAAATAATTTGACGGAACGGCTGAGGCCCAAGTTTATCGGAAGATCAAAGTCAGGCAGTGAGAGAAAAATAGAGATAAGTAGCGTTCTCTCCTAGCTTAAATTCCGGAAGCGTTGTAGTCAGAATCTTCTGTAAGTATTCCCTTATTTCCCCTTCTAGAACGTTCTGGAATACTAATTAAAGCTCTAAAACGAGCTTTCTTGCGAAACAGCGCTATTTAGGGAGAACGCCTCCCTATGAATTTGTGATGTGCCACGTGTGCTGATACTACAAGAGATTAGCGAAGTATGGTGATCGACTCAGTAGCGAGTGAACCAAGGGCTATGCCGTACGTATTTCATTACACTGTTACATCTTGAAGAAAATAAAGAGGCAGGAATTTTGGGCACATTCAAAATATAAAGGAAAATGTTTCAAAAGCAAGTAGTGTGATTCAGAAGTAATCATATCATGAATTTTAAATGAATTTCGATCCAAAACACGAAACTTTACAAATCTCAGTTAGGCGAAACTATACATTGAGCTACTTATTTTCGTTGTCTTCAATAAACAACATGTACTGTAAATAGCCATCACGAATTGTCTGTTGCCTATATATGATTAACTATATAGGTGTTTCCTTTTGAAGAAAGGAAGTTATTATCTTATTAACGTCAAAGGATATACTTCCAAGTACACTACAAACATACGTCAATGTTAAACGATAAGTGATGTAACAAATATTTCAGGTACAACTCACTGTCCCCACAGATCCGTAGTTTTATCTCTCTTGGAATACTGATAAGATGAATCCCATCTTGTCAGCTTATAGAGCGAAAAGACCGACCGTTGTATGATATGGTAAGTGTATGTGGCTTTATTCATTAGTGTTCAATAGTTTCTGCTGAAGAGGTATTGATAAAATATTTGCAAAAGCTAAAAAATATATAAACTGCTCCACTTTGCAATGTCATCGTGTTTAGCAAAATTCTTAATAGCTCTGGAAATAATGCAGATAGGCAACAGTTCGGCAACGAGCTGATTTCTGCTTAGTGTGCCTTGAGAAATCTCAACACAATCAATTATATTCAAAATATGTTTAAAGGTTCTTTATCTATAACGTTTTATTATAGTTTCATGTTCCATTTATGTCTCTAGTCATACATAAGTAGCTTTTACTTTTGGTATTAAATTATATCCGCACACAAATTTACGCTTCCAGACCATTGGGAGAAATGGGAATAATCCTAATTAAAGAAAAATGCTTTATTCTCCAGCTGGGAATCGAACCCAGGACCTGTGGATTTGAGAACTGCTATGCTAACCACTAGACCACAGAGGTAGTGAAGTTATTATTACTCTTTACTATGTATGTTATTTAACAGTACAAAAATTTTGAAGTATTACATTCGCAAATCCATTGTTTCACAAACTACTGTTGCAATATTGTTCCTTTACCTTATAATAATAGAGATGAACTTTTGCAAAAATGATTTCACTACACATTGCTTTGTATGTCACAGTATGTCTATGTCTTAGCTTGAAAATGCAACACTTTGCACGATCATTTCACCAAACGAATGGCAACTTAACACTTCAAATGTCGTGGAATAGTTGAAAATGTAAACAGAAAAAATTTAGTACCTCGAAAAATAGTAAAAAACTCAGAAAATTGTATACGTATATATTATCATGGATGTATATTCAATAGCTTATATTTTAATCATAATCGTCACAGATATTTTTGATCAAATAAAATAATTAAATATTTTCCAGATAGAAATTGTTTGCAGTGGCGAATATTTACAAAATCTTCAGGTCGCATCCTTGGATAATGCTTTATTTTTAAGTATTGCTCTCTCTATCTCTCTCTCCCTCTCCTGTCACACACATATAACAGAGCACTTTAGAAAGTCTTTTTTCATTCAGAACTCTTCAAAACATGTACTTCATATACTTAAATTGGTATAGAATTTTGGGGTGATAAGTAAAGATAGTATACGTACATGCGGGATTGTACACTCGGAAAAAAAGAATGAAACTTTGAAGTCATTCTGCAATTAGCTAATGGCCTTTTTTGTGCAATTCATGGTTTTACGCGACCAATTCTGATAAGGGATTCAGCCTCTGTTAGCTGTGTTCAAAACATGAGTCTTGCGTTACTTCTCCTTTGGCCCCTGGACTTAAAAGATTTATTTTTCTGGCTTTACTTTCTCGTGAGCATACCACATGAGTTTAAATAAAGTAACGCACTTAAAAAGCGCGAATAAGTAATTAATGCAGAAACATCTATTACTAAACCGAACAGAATTGTAAATCTGCACATACCTAATGTTAAATTTAATGAAATTTGGGTTCGCAACATTGTTATCTTACGCCTCAAAAAATCCACTGCCCACCGCTAAGCTTGAACCCGCGACCCCGGCAACCAGAAGCTATCATATTAACCCCAGACCACGGAGGGCAATGTAATTGAAATGTCGTTCATTACTTGCACCAGTGAACAGCTTGCTTACAAGACTAGCTACAGGAGATGCCCTAAAATTTTATTTACTTTGAACTGTGAAGATATATTTAGAGGTACACTAGGTAATCTGGCATATCTGGCTGCATACCGATGGACCTGTAATAAAGTCTCAACTTATGGGAAAATAGCTAAAATAAGAAGTTTGGTTTGTTCTTCAGCCAAGTTGAAGTTAATTAAGAATACGTTTGGCCCGTTTAAGACTTAATAATATGGATTAAAGATTTAATATCTGATGTAGTAGGAGTTCACGTTGACAGTCAGGGGCAGAGGCATTGCACCGCAGAGTAAAGTTTGAAATAAGTCTATAAATATATTCTATTATTGTATATTCTATTATCATTACATTCCTCTTCTAATGGTAATAAAACTAAAGAAAAGCCCCAAAATTTCATTTATTTGTTAGCTTTGCTGCCAATTTAAACATATGTTTCTTTAAATTATTTGTTTTAGCTAGAAAAATGTAGTATTGATTCGGAAATACTTGATACGAAGCTCTGAAACTAGCCTTAATAGTGTACTGATTTTAAGCAAGTTTGAAATGTATTGACAAATTTGATTCAACATTTTGTGTATAAAATTTCAAGTATTACGTTCAGTCATTCGGTCTCCCAAAATCTGAAAAATTGTAGAACGTTTTAAATCTAAATTATGCTTAATTTTGTAACAATTTGAAGCAAATTTGAGAAATCTCAGCACATTTTCTACGAACTCCTGTGTTTAAAATTCTAGCTCACTTTGGTGGTTAGTTTATGCATATGGACATTTCTAGGTGAAATCGTGGGAAGAAATTTGTGTAAATTGAATTTTTGTGACTAAAATAGTAATTCTTAAATTATTAATAACAGTAAATACAAATTTGTCATCCAATATACCATCATTTGACTTTTTGGACACAATAATAAGTGGTATGTATACAAATTAACTTCAACAATTGACTTTTTAGCGAGTTTCCAGTGCGTCCACAAATGAGTATATGTAGTTCATAAAATGAGTATGATTGTCGATTAAAACACGTCATGTATTTTATGAGATCTCCCAAGAAATTGAAACTTCTTTTAGCAATAAACAGATATCTGAAGGACACGGAACATCTTCTTAAAGGTTCAGGTTTGAGTTGTTAATCCAGGTTAAGGGCAGCTTGTGCATATTGCAGAGAACTTCCGTGTCATCACTTCCAAACCAACAGGTTCAACTGGCCTTGTTATCGAAACAAATTGAGGTTGTAATGGCGTCTTTTGTATTGAACTCCGATGGCACAATTTATGTAACGACAATACATTCGTGTTTTACTGTCTCTTTGTGACGTTTGTAAGGCATGATTCACTCTGTCTTGACTAATATGCCTTTAACTCTCTCATGTCCATGAAGGAAGCTTTGTTTTGTCGGAAAGTTGTCTTATTCGTAACTCTGTTATAAATTAGTTAACGCTTGCGTCATCTTTACTTAAAAATCAATTATTCCTACTTACATTTGCTGTGTTGGTGTAAATTATTTTAGACAGCGTGAGCCAAGCGTTATCTACACAAATACGTGAATATAGGATAGGGTAGAGCGGGGTTATTCCGCTCATTTCCAATTTATGGTGCTATAAAACAAATAAAACACAATTTTTATGTTAAACTAGAGCAGTACAGTCTTTATTGATCCCTTAAAGCGAACAGATGTTATAAACACACATATTTTACTTGCTATAGCTGTGATCAAATAAAACAGCAAATGTTGCACAGAAAGGAAATTTCAGAATTAACGGGGCTATTCCACCCGGCCCTGGGGCTATTAGCCCTCACAGTACTTTTTCATTTTAATTAAATGCATTTGCCCCAAATGAAGCTTTTCTTACCAACTGCACCAACGCACACTTCGTGAAACCCATAGTCCACATTTCTGGCATTTGATCCAGCCTCCTTTTGGTTGCTGATTTTGGAGAATAAAACTTTAACACACAAATATACATGGTGCATCTTCTTCATCACTGTATTCTATTTGGACTGGAACCAAGTCATCACTTGACTCACTATTCCCACAATTCAGTTTTACAATAGGTCTACACTTTTCTTTCTTTTTGCTCCGGTGTACATCCAAAGCCTCTTGCTGCCAAGTATTTTAACATAGAAATTAAATCTTTCTCCTCCTCCAAACTGAACACTGTAGGATATCAACTGATTTGCACAATCATCCTCCTAATGCTTCTTGACGTTGCTGTGCATGAACACGATCCTGGAGTGTAGAGTAAGGCCCGCTGCGCCTCTCACACTTACATCGCCGTTTAATACGCTCGTAACTGCACGAGCAATGTCGTCCTCGTCCAGCTTCCTTTGTTTATATGCGTGTACCATCTGAAACGAACAAATAAAATTCAGTAATAGTTGTATAAGAAATAAATAGGTTAAAAGAGTGCAAAAAACCTATATTATAACTGGGCGGGGATAACTCCTCTATGTTGAAATTGCGCACCATGGAGCTATGATGGAAGAAACGCGCCATCTGCTATGCATGGATGTAACCCAAACTATAACCTACACTGACACTGATTTTCAATCAAAAATCTCTCTATCTGCAGATATTAGATCCTAAGTTACAAATGGTATTTCTTATGCAAGGCAAAAACGCAACATAAGTTACTTACCTTGTGATCTTCTTCTGTTAATACTATTAAAACAGCAGCCTACAACCCCAAGTAAATTCATAGAAACGTCGCACAAATACAAAGCTGGACAATGTACTGGCAGGCAAGTCATGGTTGCCCATGATTGTTGGGCGGTTAATCAATTTGCTTATTTCGGGCGGAAAAGTCCCGTGAGCGGAATAGCCCTGTCCTACTCTATTTGTATTTGTATGTGTTAAGTAATCTCTAAAATTACGAAGTCGATTTTGAGCATGAAATGTTGAATTTCAATCATCTCAGCATTATCATGACATACTTACGTATTTCTGGATAATTTTATAGATTTATTGTTGTTTAAGTTTCTCCAGCGTTGTTCTTTTGGTTTCTCAGTACAGTTAGCCGTATCTACAAATTAACAAAGAGCCTTATACTGTATTAATATATAAATTACGAATTCTACTTTCACATCTTCATTTTCTAACTATAATATGGAATTATATCAAAGCTAATTATGACAACTTCATTCAAATTTCATAACTACATTTTTAAAATTGTGAAATTAATGTATATCCCTAAAAATAAATGTTAAAATAAAATTTGTTTCCAGATTATTTAAATGAATTCTGTTATACCTGATAACATGAGAAAAGCGCAGTACTTGCAAGTACGACTGTGAAATCCATATTTTATTTTCCCTATTGGTCCGTTGATTACAGTCTTGATATGACTGAATAGTATTCATAAAATGCAATTATTAACATTTTGTAAGCCAGTTTTTAGGAAATTTATTAAAATTCCTATTTTATTACAACAACCCTATTAAATAATATGAATAATACATGTAATACTCCTTACAGTAATATTATAGTGTAATAAAGCTAATAAAAAGATTATTAAATATCACTGGAGGTACAATACTTAGCTTTGTAGATAATTCAGTCTCTATGACCCTGACTGTACTTATTCTAATAATTCTTTCGCTGTTAAAAAGTACCGTTCTTTCTTCGAATTTTCGTTGAGGATTCATAAACTGATTAATTGTTGCTACGCCACAGAAAATCTATCACAAATAATGTAAAGTAATAAACTTAGATAACATACCAGCTGACAAACCAGATGACACAGCAAAATAAGGCAAAATTTGACTGTCGTATAATGTTGCGATACGCATTCTGAACTTGTACTAGGAAGTTTTAATAACGATATTTCATAATTTTTGTATAGTTTCAGGGAAATTTCTCACGTTATTGGCAATATTATTGGATATGTTGAAATGATGGTTATATGGGATAAAGAGGAGGCAGGATCATGGCATAAGGTCTCCCATATTTTATATAGAATTTGCAGGAAGGTAAATATGTCATTTGAGATATAGAAAGCCATCCCTGCATTTTACAATTTGATATAAGAGCAGGAACAGGAGTACGCATATGGAGGGATATACATCGCATCGTAAGTAGAGCACACTAGCTTCTTTTGCTTCTAACGTGATGGATATGGAGGCCCGAAAGGTGGACATAAGCAAACAAGGGGTCCCTAACGATTATAGTTGGAGCACATCCTTAGACAAACTCCCAGTAGATCAACCAATGCCAGGGAGATGCTTTCCAAACCACACAGTTCACCACAAAATATCCAACGCAGTCGTCTGGTCATTTAATCCTACAGCAGACGATGAGGGTAGGAAATTCGTGATAAAAGAGGAACCACTCCAACATGCGCTCCGGGAAAACCTCGAAAACACCCATCAAACCCAGGAACTTTCAAATTCGAGCCTCATATTGATCTCGGAGTCATGTGGGCAGGTCTAGAGGTAATTCGCATACATGAACATCGTTTGCAAACTCTTTGAATTAAATGTGGCTACCTTTGCTGTTTCTATGTAACTTCATGAAACAGCCATTTAAGAACGCATTTTTACTTTCTCTAATATGTACTCAACAGTAAGAACGGAGGATATTGCATTCCTCCAAAAATTGGACACCGAGAGTTTAGAAAAGAGTTCATGTATGTTTGTCTGCCTATCTAACACCATAACTAAAAATTAAAAGGTCAGTTTAATACTAATCTCCATTTATAAGTCGAATCAATGATAACTTTTATATTATACACAAACAGATCCTATTTAGGCAAACTTTGAAAGGTAAAATTAAATCTGAAAAATTTAGTGTCATAGTCGGGATACAAACCACGAACTTTGTGCTCTACGACGGGTTACCAGTGAGCTAGCATGGGCACATATTGATACCATATTAAATTTCCCAATTGACTCGCATTTTAAAAATTGTATATTGGGATATTTGATCTCAAATTTGAGGTTCCCTCGCAGTACTGGATAATGCGAGATTATGTTGGAGAATTTAATGTCTTACCGGCATGTTGCTAAGGAAGCTCAGCGGTAGAGTAGCAGCATGTTCCAAAGATGCGACAAAACCTCCACCCCAGACTGCCCTTTACGTGGAAAACCTTTCGACAATTTTTGTTTTCTCAGCATTTGCTCTAACAATTCCAGTTAAAATATCACATGTTTAAGATATCTTCATGAAAAATGAAATGTATAACTTGAATTTTCTAGAAATGTCCTCATAAGGCATCTACGTTCTACAGTTTTATATAAGTCTAAAACCGTAACAGAAAAATACTTACTACACAAAAATGTGTTTCTTGTTAAAATACACAGTTTATATGTGATACATTTTTAATCAATCATCAACCACTTCGGAGATATTCCTTATCTGTCTAAATGTACCAATATTTATACTTTTGCTCAAATGTGAAACCATTATTCATTTTTTAACGTTTGGCCACGCAAACAGAACGAAATTTCAAAGGTATCCATAGTAACCGGATATTTAAAGAGTTTACTATCGCTTAAGGACTACCGCATTCCAACATTATTTTAGTGTCTAAAGATAATTTGCAATAAGGTAACGTTAATCTCGGTTAACATGAAGTAGATCAGGCAATAAGCATTTGTAAAAATACTTTTGCAAGAGTAGACAAAGTCATGTAAGTGCAGTACATCAGATTTTTAAATCTAGCCAATGTGTTACAGTCCAGTGAAGGATATCCACTAATGACTGAATATTTGTTACCTTAAAAGTACAAAGTACAAATTGTAGTCTAGCCGTTCATTATTCTCTTGTCCCTCTGGTTGCTTGGCTCCCTGGCCTTTGGCTCACCTCGTGGTGCCCTCCCTCTACTTCACCATTACTCTCTCCCTACCTTCCTTCCTATCTTCTCTCCTCCCTTCTCTATTCTCTTCTCTCTTTTCTTTCTCTTGCTCGATTTCTCTTTTATATTTTTTAAAAACTCCCCCATGCTCTTATTCTTTTTTCCCCTTTTCCTGTCAGCATTCTCATCGCTAGTATTTTTTGTCCATTTTATCCCATTTTACTCCCACATCTTATTTCTCCACTCAGCTATTACCGTGCACTCTAACATATATACCTATATAATGCTCTATACTCTCTTCTTCCCCATATAGCTCACACATCCCTTTTATCTCCCTAACTCTTTGTCGTTCAGAAAGTGTTCCGATTCTCATCCATGTCAGCCCTTCTCTTTTCCCCTTATGGCAGTGATCCACGAATCCCTCTCTTCGCCACTCCCTTTCTATTATTCTATAGAAATCCAATGATTTTTTTATTTTATAAGCTCCCCCATATCTCTTGTCGTCCTATGCCCTCTATCCTATTTCTCACTATCTTCCAAAACTTCTTCTTTCCCTTCTCCCAAATATCTCCCATTCCTATTTCTCTCATTTTACCTTCTATCCCTGTCCACCAACTGCTCTTATTTTTGCTGGTCCATGCATAACCTTAAAAACTCTTTCTCTTCTTTTATTAGACATCTAAACCAAAATTTCAAGACCTTTTCCATTATTGCTTTCTTTTTGGCCTGCCTAACTCAACTAAAGCAACTTCCCCTGGTGCCGAGTGTGATAGTCGTAGTACTTCTTTACAGAACATCCTATGCCTCTGATCTACTTTCTCACTCAAATCCGTCCCACCGCATATTTCTTCTGCGTATATCTTTTTAGATTCCATTACTGCCTCTTACATTCTCTCAAGCCATTTGGCTGACATTTCCAAATTAAGTAGTCCATATAATTGCTTACTTACTGGCCTATTTGCGGCCTTGTGCTTCAATTACTAGTGGTTCTTCATTGTGTTTAGTCCTAATTCCATCTGTAACACATTTATCCCAATAATAGATACGTCATGAATTGTCATAGAGTCAACATGAAAAATTCAATACCATAGCTGGGATTTGAAACACGGATCTCCTGGTTTCCGTCCAGTCGCTGTTACCCTTTGAGCTACCATGGCCAACGTGCCGTCCTGACGTTAAATTCTCCATTTGACTCATATTTCCCAGGTAGACCACTAGGGGCTCTCACATCCGAGATACATCGTAAGTACTTATGTCCCAGGCTTCATCATCATTTTTAGTTAATTGATGGAAATTAATCATTTCTTCACACTAGCCGTATATAGGCTATGACAATCTATGAAAATCCTTAGCCTATATACGGCTAGTGTGGAGAAATAATTAATTTCCATCAATTAACTAAAAATAATAAGAGTTAAATGATGAAGCCTGGGGCTTAAGTACTTACGATAGTAAGTCGCCACAAACGATGTATCTCGGATGTGAGAGCTCCTAGTGGTCTACCAGGGAAATATGAGTCAAATGGAGAATTTAATGTCAGGACGGCACGTTGGCCATGGTAGCTCAAAGGGTAAGAGCGACTGGGCGGAAACCAGGAGATCCGTGGTTCAAATCCCAGCCATGGTATTGAATTTTTCATGTTGACCCTATCTATGAAAAGCCTTAGCCTATATAGGCTAGTGTTGAGAAATGATTAATTTCCATCAATTAACTAAAAAAACGTCATGAATTGGTTTGGGCTAGAACTTAAGTAAATTCGCTGTTGAGGTGTTCTTTTTTTTAAGTTACCTCCTCCAACGTTAACTCCTATCGAACGATGAATGAAATAGGTGAAATTATGCTCATGAGCCCAGGTTAAAGGGGAAAAAGCGAAGAAAATCCTATCGAGATAACTCGCCCTGGCCGAGATTCGAACTTCGGACCTTTTAAACGCGAGGTAGACACGCTGACACCTACGCTACAGAGGTGAGTCTACTGCACAGTACTGACTAGCACCACTTTGGCCAAGCGCAGGTATAAAATAACTCGCGAATCTACAAAATCAAAATTAGTGCATTTGTATAAATTTAAATAAAATTGACGAAATTAATGCTAGTTCAGACGATGAGTCTCCAAAAACTATACGACCTTTAGACTAATCTGCAAGCTGAGTTCGTATACATGCAAGCTGAGAAATTATTTATAAATACATTTTCTGTTTGGTTGAAATCAGAACAAAATTAAAGGTAATTTATAGATAAACTCATAAATATTTCGGAATTTTAGGTGATCTGTTGATCCGTTTAAACGAGGTATACCTTAAGAGCTTAAAGGGAATTTCTTAATCATTTCTTGTTTAGTTTAAACTGGTACAGAATTAAGGGAAACTAGTGCAGCTTTTTAAAAATTTTTACAATTTTAGGCAGTTTTCTTGAATTAAGAACATTATAAGAGGTTGAAGAACAGAGAATCAGACACATATAAATATGTAGAACACATTCATGGTGGGTATACTTTTTTATAGCAATGTATGTGTTTTCGGTATATATCTATACCGAACTTACAGGAATGCAGTAGTTTCCTTACCTGCCTTAATAAATGGTGGAGGAAGTAGCATAGTTGTAAATAACGAAAGGAATATTCTCTGCCTCAAATAAGAATCTATACTACAATAAAGATAAAAATAGTAGAATTTACACTCTATGCAACATATAGTTTTCGTTGTACTTAAATCTTCCTTTCTGTAACCTGAAGCGCAGAAGCAATTTTCAAAGTTAAGCTTATCAAAAATACCATTTTATATATAATGACTCATAGGTTTTGCAACTTTTGCAAACATTAAGCAAGAGATTCCTGCAGTGTTCATGGATTCATCACGTAAATGTAGGTACTAAAAGACTTTGATTGCCAATTTGACAAAGTATTAAACATATATCAGAAAATACGCCATCTTTTTATATAAATAAATCCAGGCTAAAGAACCTTATTCTCCAACACGAAATACTTTCAACTGTTTCCTAAGTGAGTAATCAAGTAAAGCAGAAGGCTTGGAACAATGAGGACACGAACATCGGTCTCTAGGTGGGAGTTCTGAAGGTTGTCTTCCCTCACATTCACGGTCATAGTAGCAGCCGTGACATATACGAGCCTTATGCTTTAGAATTATACTACCTGCACTTTATCACTGTTAATAATCGTGACACAAAACAGGAAGCTAGGGATTTCTTTTCGCCTCTGTCTATACTTTCCTTAGAGGAACTCTTAAATCGTGACACAACTAAGGCTGAAGTATAAACTGGTCGAGAAAACCTTAAAAACTATAGAAAACTCTGCGTGTAGATGAAATATTATTGTACACTAACTATATCGCAATGTGACCACATGTGCAATGATTTAGAATTACGTCTAATGCAAGTTTTACTATACATGAATAGTCGAAACAAACTTGCGGCACTGGAATGAAACAGTTGTATGGGTGTGTGTGTCTATATATTTTTTTCCGTCAACAGCATAAACAAATAAAAAATAATAAATAATAATAAAAGCAGATAATGATTACGATATCTCTTAAATATGCGATATATTTCCTTATGCTTTTTTTCTTTTAAATAGATCTAGCGATGTTGGTTAAAATAACATAGGCTTAATATATCAACATGTGAATATATATCTACAAAGTTTTGTAGTTATTTTTATATCGAATTCTGTATAATTTTTATAACCACAATAACGGATTACAGAAAGATAAAAGCCTATTGCTGAAAAACCTAATACCCCATTTCACCAACATATGTTAAAATCGACGTTAACAAATGTAACGTAACAATAGTCACAGCGCTAACAAACCTGTTAAATTTCTTCTCCTTTCTGAAAATGTTAAGAAACACGTGTTAACGCAAAGAGACTAGTAAATATTACAGCTATAGAAGGCTATGGATGAGTCGTATTATTTTCTGAACGCACTGCGATGCGCTTTTGTTTTCATTTTCGTCTGCACACAGCTGAAAAATGGCGGGTGAACCAAATCGTAAGAGATGCCGTGAGACAAATTTATCATTGGTGGAGAAAAAATTCTTAATTGAATTGGTGAGAAGTATAAGGATATTGTGGAAAATAAGAGGCCGGATGCGGTGACTGTAAAAGAGAAAGATGTCACGGGGAAAATATTGGAAACGAATTTAATTCATATGCATGTGTCACTACTAGAACCACAAAATAACTTCGTCAGTATTATGTAAATTTAAAAAAAATGTGTCAAGAAGGATAGAACTGACGAGTGACTTGAACATTTCAAGACGGGAGGTGGACAGCGTATTATTTACATAATTCTGTGAATTATAGAATCGCAAAGTTATTAATACCTCAAGCAAAGCGGAGATCGGCATATTCCTTTCAATTCATGTTCTAACTTCAATGTTACGTAAATTTAAGACGAGGTGCGAAGAAGGACAGAAGTGACGAGAGACTTGAATGTTTCAAGACGGGAGGTGGACAGCGTATTATTTACATAATTCTGTGAATTATAGAATCGCAAAGTTATTAATACCTCAAGCAAAGGTGAGATCGGCATATTCCTTTCAATTCATGTTCTAACTTCAATGTTATGTAAATTTAAAACGAAGTGCGAAGAAGGACAGAAGTGACGAGTGACTTGAACGTTTCAAGACGGGAGGTGGACAGTGTATTATCCACATAATTCAGTGAATTATAAAATCGCAAAGTTATTAATAACTCAAGCAAAGGCGAGATCGGCATATTCCTTTCGATTCATGTTCTAACTTCAATGTTACGTAAATTTAAAACGAGGTGTGAAGAAGGACAGAAGTGACGAGTGACTTGAATGTTTCAAGACTGGAGGTGGACAGTGTATTATTCACATAATTCAGTGAATTATAAAATCGCAAAGTTATTAATAACTCAAGCAAAGGCGAGATCGGCATATTCCTTTCGATTCATGTTCTAACTTCAATGTTACGTAAATTTAAAACGAGGTGTGAAGAAGGACAGAAGTGACGAGTGACTTGAATGTTTCAAGACTGGAGGTCGACAGTGTATTATTCACATAATTCAGTGAATTATAAAATCGCAAAGTTATTAATAACTCAAGCAAAGGCGAGATCGGCATATTCCTTTCGATTCATGTTCTAACTTCAATGTTACGTAAATTTAAAACGAGGTGTGAAGAAGGACAGAAGTGACGAGTGACTTGAATGTTTCAAGACGGGAGGTGGACAGTGTATTATTCACATAATTCAGTGAATTATAAAATCGCAAAGTTATTAATAACTCAAGCAAAGGCAAGATCGGCATATTCCTTCCCATACACGTTCTAAGCTCTCTTGTACTTCCACAGTAACCTTCACAGCAACTTGTTTTGACAGTCTTAACAGAAATTTGGCTTGTTAGTTTAACAGAAGATTTAACACTAGTGTTAAGCTAACAGTTGTTGGTGAAAGTAATTTTTGTTATAACTATTGCTAAACTCGTGTTAAATCTTAACATGTGTTTGTGAAATCGGGCATAAGAATTTTTTACAATGTACAATTTGTGTCAAGAAATGTCGATGCTCTTGTTCTATTTTACAACATATTGTAATTACACTTCAAAATATACACATTTTTCTATAATCAAAATATACAGAAAGTAAGCCCCAAAAGAGGCATATAAAACTTTGGGTCAATTATTTTCAATTTAGGACTCGTTAAAAAGATTTTTTCTTTGGAGGAAAAAAGTCCTAAAATCACAAATCATTTTCGAATTCTAGAAATACTTTTGTTTTCTGATAGATGGCGCTGAGAAAAACGCTATTTCTTTACAGCTGCGGACAAGAACCTTAATATTTTCTATAATTTCACAAGGAACCGAGTTAAAAATCAGATTTATTATTAAATGTACATAACGGCTATTATGTTTTAGTTTAGCGCCCAAGTTAATTGCAGAATGCAACAAAGCACTAGGTACTTCTGCAGTTTAAACAGAGAAAATTAGTTTACTTCAAAGAGAATCTCATAAACATTCGTAAATAATACTGGCCAGGTCCTATAAGCTGACAGTGTTTAAAGAATGCTTATGAATAATAACCAGGAAAACAAGTGTCATGACCTTCCCTGAGTAATGCAAAGCTTTACGTTTTGCTGGCGTTAACGTGCTAACAAGGTACAGCCTGCTCCAAAATATGTGACTCAAAGCTAACTTCTTAAGCATCAATCATTGCCAAAATGGCATGAGGAGAGATATACCTTCAAAAATGCCAAATATCTAACATAAAATATATATTTTAAGTATTGCTCTTTGAAACCTTGTAAATCTAGTAATATTTCAGTTTTACAGATCATTAAGCACTGATCCCAACATTTCTTATTCTTACATTAAACGTTTTGGGGTTAAGGTTGTTCAAAGTGAATCTTTAAAGTCTTACAACAGCCCAAACTACTCATTACTGAGGTATTAAAAAGTATATCATCAAAGAAACCACCAAACTCTGCTCATTAATGCTATTCCAAAACTTATAATTAAATTTGGGAGGATTTAACGCTACATGTTCGGTTCCAGTCAGATTTTCCACAACAAAATCCTCAGTAATTTTACTTATCAGGAAAAGCACTCATTTATTCCCATAGGGCCGCTTTGCTCTAGCATATAAATATTTTATACTGACTGTCTTACCCGCCTTTCCAAAGATACATTTCTGCTTGTGATGTATCTATATCTAAAAGGAACTGTGAAAAGTGTAGCTATCTACAAATATCCACAGTAAATCTGAGATATGGAGTTTTGTGAATTTTCGTTATAAGTACAAAATAAGCATGAAATAAAATACTTAAAATATATTTCCAGTGTTGATATTTTATTACATTTACCATGTTTCTTGTGGTGTTGGTAATAACTATAATCAAAGCAAAATTAGAGTTCAAACAAATGACAAGAATTATTTGCTCTTTCCCATTTGTTTTCCTGATCTTAAAGCTTAACATTAAAATAAATATATTTTAAATAATTAAGGAGTTTAAATTTGTAGTTAAGGTGTTGAAAACATGGAAGAATGGGTAACTTTTTAAACATAACTATATAAATAACTATATAAATATTTGTTCAACATTTTAAATATTATTATTGCAGAATATACCAAAAGTTGCAGGTGGCCTGTAACTTTCTCTTTTCTAAAGTGTGTAAGTATCCAAATGTTGTCTAAATCGATTAAACTGTTTTGATCTTTACGTAATGATTCTCGGTTTATGTTCAAATCCTTCAAACATGACAATTAGTGTGCAGGGGCTTGTAAGTAATCATGTTCTGAAGCATTTAAATTACCTATATTTCTTACCAGGTTCTAAACTTTAAATTCTCATTTTTGTCAATATCCATTGAATAGCTAACGGAATTTGTGCATGAGGAATTGAAAATATGCCTAGAGTTAAATTTTTAAAGTAACCTGTAAAGTAGCTTGTTATTCGTCCTGCGTAAATATATAAAGTTCTATTCTACAGATCGCATTGCGAAAATCTATAAATAGACTTGAACCACGGTCCTTCGACTTACCGAACCGCTGCTGATTTACTGTACCAACATCCTGGCACGACATTACGTTCTCAATCTGGCTCATATTCCAGCTTTAGCCTACACGTGTGATAGAACAATTAATTAACATTAAGAGGTGTACGTGTCACCCAGTCTTGACCAAATGACGCAGAACTCTAAGTAATAAGCTAAAAATGTCGGGATAGCTTTTGGACGTTGTAAGACAGTCTAATTTTCCACTACGGGGTGACTACACAATTGTATGCTTCAACTGTCCAAATCGTGTATTCTTTTATATTAGGGATTGAAAATAAAGTTTAAGGTTGACTTTTAAGATTTCAAGGTATTATGTAAATATTAATAAATAGTGATTATACAGTATTTTTCCTGACAGTTTAAGTCATGAAGACACCTACTTACACGTTGAAAATATGGTAAGAGTAGACAATGTTTGAAATGCATAGGGTTAATTTTCGTTAGATCATATTTTATAATTATACACTTTATTTATAAGTCAAAACGCTGTTTATTTATACATAAAGCTGAACATGCTTCAAATATTAAAGTAGCTTGTAAGCCAAGTGTATAACCTGTTGTAAACACTATACCAAAATGCCTTCCGATGAAACTTTTCAGCGAAATCAGAGGTAAATTTGGGATATGGACTCTATCTGGAAATGAAATGAAATGTGTAGTGTTTAACGCCCGCTTTTACTACATACGGCACCGCAGGCGATACTCTATCTGGAGGTCACTCCACTTCCAGAACACAAATATTGAAACATAAAGTGCTCCACTATGCAGAGTTACAAATCGCAGCAGTTTTGTTTTAGGTGCGGCAATCCTATTTACTTTTATCTCATTGTGGACCTTATATCAAAGGATTTAATATGATCACCAATATATAACGTCATCATGAATAATATTGTGATTGAATAATGAGAAAATTAGAAATACGTACGCTCCTACCTTGAAATTATGTGTGGCAAAGACTATATGCAGCTGTAAACTTGCAGTTGCTAACTGGTATAGACGAGAGAAACATAAAGACAAGTTCAGTGAAGGAAAAATAAAGAATAAAGGGCCCAAAACGAATTGGTGGAGTTATTTCGATAGCTTTTTCACACCTGAACATTTCCATCCAAGATTTTCTAATAATGTAGTGATCTTGTGACATATAGTTAGCTATAGATTACACAACATAGGGGTACACCTCGCACATTTAGATGCAGATCCATTTTGGATCTGTATTCCAACACTCGGGGGGCAGAATGAAAGAACTACCAGCTATAGGTCACGCTGAATTCTCTTACATTTTCAAGCTCGAAGACCCTTCCCACTGCTGGGGCTGACTAAAGGGAGTGATATAAACTATCCGTCGACCAAGCCATGTCCATGGGCAGCACCTACTCTTTGATCTGCACTACAATCCCTGCCATTTGTCCGTCACTGTATTATGCCACGAAAACTAGATACATGCCTGATAAACGAGGACAGGAATGAAAGGGAAATGGTAAACGTAAACCGAAGTAGTCGAGAAACTATACTAACAAAAACAGCAAAAATCCAAGGTCAAAATGGACGGCGACTGGAATCGAATCCGGAACTTCTGGAACAAGAGGCTCACCTTTTACCAAGGACCATCTCGTTTACTACGGCTGGCATTATAATAATATGATCAGCTGTAGTTTCGATCAAAGATAGTACTGTTCAGCGAAATGTGATCTATTGTGTCAGTGCCAGCAATTTTGTATACGCAAGCAGGTGATCTACCAAATTGTTAAAATTACTTATCAAGTTTATTAACTTCGATGTTCTAATTTCATATTCTTTAACTTTTCGGATAATTCGATACCTGTTCACTGCAATATATTAGAACACCGAATCAATTGTTTATATTTTATGATGGGATTACCATTAAAATTATATTACTTGTATATTTATATTATAAAATTATATTATTTCTTATTCTATAAGTTGTAATGCTGTACACAAAGAAGCCCTTGAAGGTGGTTTTCAAGGTTATCTTTCACACACTACCAACGATGAAGAAAATTTCTGGATAACATCAGCTTCGCCATTGTAAGTGTTTGTAATTTCGTGCCTCAATGCCCCAGAAATTCTTCAAGTGTACGAAAGTCTTTCGCCTGAATTTTAATTATCATAGAGCAATAAATACGCCATAATTGAATTTTAAAATGATAAGAATGTCTTCATGAGGACTTTAAAAACTTCGATTGTTTTTTTTTTTTTTTTTGTCATATAATTCAAACATTTTTTGAGAATAAGCAATTATTATTCTGTTTCGGAAAAACTGGATAGTACAAGTGAGTAAAGAGTTGCCTTTCTATTTGAGAGTAAAACATAAATAATAATTGTTTATTAGTAGCTGAAAAATATCCTGCAAGGTTATGCATAATTCTTAGGTCATTCAATAATTAGTGACAACATTTTAATTAACAACAAATAAAACATTTTTGGAGTAGTCACATTACTGCAGTGCTTAGAAGTAATCTCCTCCAACTTGAAAAACTTGCCTCCACACATCAGGGAGTCGACGGATACCATCCACAGCGTCTTGTTGTACTAATATTCGAACATACTGCTCTACTGCCGCTATAATTGCCTCTCTGGTTATAAAGTGGTAATTTTATTTTCGCAAAACGATCGAAATCACATGAACTCATATCTAGGGAGTATGGAGGATGCTCCAGAATTTCCCAGTTCCATCTGCGAAATTAATTAACAACAGGGACAGACGTGTGAGAGCGAGAACCAGTATATATCACAATGGGATGAGAACTCGGGAGATTTGGACGTTTACGATGCACAGCTGGTCGTAAATGGTGTTCATAAAGTGACTGTAGTATGCACCATTCCTTGAAGAACTGAATGAGTGATAAGAACATCGTCAAAATCATAAGCAACAATGAACGTGACCTTAAGTGGATCCTGTTCTTGTCGATACTTCTTTGGCCGTGGTGAAACAATGTACCACCACTCATTTGATTGTCTCTTTAATTTTGGTTGGTAGCATCGAACCCAGGTTTCATCTAATGTTATGATACGTCGAAGAAAAGCTCACCTTCACGTTCATCGCGTTCTAAAGTAATCTCACTGTTTCCATACTCTGCCATATTGTTTCCTCTGTAAGATTACGTGGTATCCATCAAGCACAGATTTTCCTCATCTTTAACTTCTTCTTAGGTATGTGGACAGTCGTACGAGGAGCAACTACAACTTTCTTTGCTAGTTCAATACAAGTCCAACAACGATGTTCCGCCAGCAGTGCTTTAACAACATTCACGTGCATATCATCACTTGCTGATTGCGGTCTGTCAGCTCCATGTTTTTGATGACCGTCTTTCCTTCCTCTACGAAATACATTCGACCACCTAGCCACACTACGATATGGTAAAGTCCGTCTACCACAAGCTTCCAATAATTCTGTATGGCATTGTCGAACATTGATACATCTTACAACCTGAATTTTAATGAAGCATCTTTGTTTATATTTATCAAACATATTTAGAGTACTAGTAATATAGTAATAGTAATATTTGTTGAGGTACTAAGCTTTTACAATTTTTGGACTGCCCTCTGTTTTGGCCCAGGCCACTGCTACACAGGACAGTCCATTAAGTATATTTACAGACATGTTACAATATGTATTATTACAGAATAGTCACTTATTATTCCTTCTCTCTTTTTACAGTCCACATCCACTTGTTTTTAACCTTACTTAAAAACTGACCTATGTTTTTATAATTTTTACTTAAAACCTTGATTACGCTGATTCTCCTATTCATTTTTGATATTTGACATTCTTTCCTCCACATCTCTGTTTCCCTACAATCAAACAATATATGTTTTATATCCTCTTTATCCCCACACAATGGGCACTCGTCTTGCGGGTATCCATTTCTTTGACCTCTTAATCTCCATATCCCTGCTCTTATCCATGCTAACCCCTTTCTCTCTTCACTGTTAGTGCTATCAATATACCTCTCCCTCCCCCAACTATTTTTCAATTGAATATAGAAAACAAGTGATCTCTTCTCTGCTATTTGACTAAACAGTTTCCGGATCTCCATGTCTTCAAATCTTATTCTAGCCCCTTTCCAAAAACCTTTATAATTAGTTTCTCTCTTTCTCCAAATATCACCCATACCATTATTTTCCAAATTATTTCGTAAATTACTTACCCATCCTTTATTTGGTAAACTTAGTTCTTGATACTTCAAGCATTTAGAGTACTAAAGATAACAGTCTACAATTAAACTTACTAAAAAGTGTCTTATTAAATAAAATTATTGTCTTCAAACTCACATCTAACAAATATTAGATGCCCTTATTTCTCATTGTTATCAGCTTACATGAATTACCGCTGATAGCGCCAAAAATGCAGGCAGTTTTGTCACTAATTTTTGAATTACCTATGTTTTTAAAGTAGTTTTGTTGATTTTATTGAAAGCTTATCACAAAACTTCGAATTTATGTCAGATGATACACGGTCCAAGAGAAATGTTTGACGTGATATAATAATTGTAAATATAATTTTATAACTGAAGGGTTTCTCATGTTTCACTATCCCTACATATTCCTATAATATGAAAAATAAATATAAATACGTATTAATATTATACCGTTGTCATAAATAAAATACATATGTAGAACTTCTGATATTCTACACCAAGACATTACCAAATTTGTGTCTGCTAAGTTGACTGTTCGTCTAAAAGCAAAAAACAAAAAACAAAAAAAATCGAAAGAGGAGTAACATAGAATGAATCAAAGATGGGAATGTTTGTAGTTACTACCCGAGTGTGCAAACTTAAGGTATTTCTTTTACCTCGGTGTGACGCAGGAAGTAAACAAGCGACAGTGACATCAGCTAGCGGCGAGAGTAGGAGAAATCCTGCGGTGTATGCAATCACTCCAGCATGTGCTGTGTGGGAAGTATAACCGGCAGGCGGAAGTATTGCGGTCAGTATTTGCTTTGGCAGTCGTATGCGTTCCATAATAATATTACATTGCACACATAGCTCATTGAAAGCATAGAACAAATCTTTCGTTTTATCATAGATGAATTCATTAAAAACCTTAATTATCTTTATTCTTTCTAAAATACTACCTAGCTCATCCGATAAGAACAACTTGTTATACTTTTAACGCCTGTTCTTATTGAATACGGTGTTACAAGCGGTGGGCATTAATGATATATGAAACGAAGTTATTGTTAGAGAAGGAAATTTGGTAAAGAGAACATCCAGGTCTATGTATAGGATGCCTCTACGCTATTTACCATTTCTGAGGACTGAGGTAAAATCTAGAAGAAAAAATGAACTGCCAGAGAGGTCACTCCTGCAATTATAACCATGGACCTCCATTACTGAGTCCGTGCCTTAACGACCTTGATCATCCAGTATCACTAGAATGACTATTAATTTTTAATTGAAAAATATGTTATAATAGATTACAATAAATAATTCTTATAACCTTTAATTCGTTAAAAACAACAACCTTTTGTAAGAATAGCTTTCCAAATTTACAACTCCAGTGATCTCCAGAGAAATAAGTCACGCAGCCATTGCTGTTCTATCGCCAGAATCTCTAACTTTTATATAAAAAGAGAATGGAAGAAAAATTGACTGCCTTTACGAGCAAATATTAACGATAATAAATAGACGAAGAAACAGAATTTACAATTTGGAAATATAAAATGTAAACATAACTTCTTAAATAATTTCGCTTTTACAAAGTTCTAACATTTTAAATCTGATGTAAAATTATGTATGAGTTCCCTTAAATATGGTGTGTTTAATAACAATTAAGGCAATACATCGGTAAAGTTTGAAAAAAGAGTTAAATTTATGTTGTATTTTTGTTATGTTTATACTTTGTATAAACTCGCCACATTCTTGTTAGGGTAAGCAGAATGTTACTTGGCTTTTCTGAATTTTCCAGTACTAAAAATTCTCTTTGTAATACAGATTTTAATTCATATGCTTGATATTTCAACAGAGCTTTGCAACTTAAGGTTTTAAAAATATTTAATAAGTAGTTTTTTTAAAGAATATGTTATTTTGTTCTTTTCCATAGCTTAATTTATGCAATTTTAAAATGCAATAATAACACACGAATTTTAGAGCATTCATTAATCCATTATTATACAAGAATCCTTTTATTCCAGTTTTTAACTTAAGACAGGTTCGGTAAACCATTTAATAAAAGAGGTATGTTGTATTAGCATTCATAAATTGTTAATTATATATAAAAATAATACCTGAATAAATGACATAACTCGTTAATATTTTGTGATATATTTATTTTATACTCTTTTTATGTTAATATTTCCAGAAAAAATTGTATTTTTGTCTCTTTTCAAAAGCATTGCCTTAAACTGCTTGTGGGTTTACCAAGCGTTCAAACCTTGAGCTATTTCAGCTGTGCACTATCCTGAATTGTGCAATAAAATGACATAATTTAACTGGAATCTCAATTGGATTCCGACTACAATTCGTAGAAACATGTACGTACTTATAGGCAGCAGTTTCACTGAGTTGCGCTTAACGTATATGGAATATATTTGCTTTAACATACTGAAGACCTGTACAAAGAGGTATCTCCTCAAAGTTGTTTTATTTTGAGAGTAAATAGCTTATATAAGAACGCCTCTCTTTGGAACGAAATGACTTCAAAATATTTTCATATCCTTTCGTTTGTCCTTGCTATATTCCCATAACTTGAAGCACTGCTCTGTCACCTTCACATTACACCTGCCCAGTTAGAGTAATAAGAATACTTGAAGTACAATGTTGTCGCGATAACCACTGTTAAATTATGAATGTTGTTTTCACCTTGTGTATAAAACAGTTGAAGTTTTGCCTTAAAAGGATTGGCATTGCCAAAAGCAAGAAGAAGATTACTCGGGAGTAGGAATGGGTCGATAGCAATTTTTCTCGATATTCAATATCGATACACTATTATTTTCCACGATAACCGATACTGCGATATTCGATACCGACATTTCTGCTTACAGTTTCGATACAAAATAGAATGTTGTGAGAACTGTGTAATGACAATAGAATTAAATGGGTGCAGATGTTTAATGAGAGCCCGCCACATTAGCGTAGATGCTAGCGTGTCTGCCTCATGTTCAAGAAGTCCCGAGTTCGAATCTCGGTCAGGGTGAGTTACCTGGATGAGGTTTATCCCGGGGTTTTCCCTTATTCTGAAAGACGAATGTCAGGTAGCTCTAAGCTCTATGGACCCCGGGCCCATTTGAGCATCATTTCACCCATTCCATTCATCGTCCGATATGACAACGTTGGAGGACGTAAACTACAAAAATAAATAAATAAATAAATAAATAAATAAATAAATAAATAAATAAATAAATAAATAAATAAATAAATAAATAAATAAATAAATAAATAAATAAATAAATAAATAAATAAATAAATAAATAAATAAATAAATAAATAAATAAATAAATAAATAAATAAATAAATAAATAAATAAATAAATAAATAAATAAATAAATAAATAAATAAATAAATAAATAAATAAATAAATAAATAAATAAATAAATAAATAAATAAATAAATAAATAAATAAATAAATAAATAAATATTTAATGAGACGCCCACCTCGATAGCGTAGATGGTAGCATGTCTGCCTCACGTTCAAGAGGTCTCGAGTTCGAATCTCGGTCAGGGTGAGTTACCTGTATAAGGTTTTTCCGGGGTTTTCCCTTATCCTTAAAGATGAATGTCGGGTAGCTCTAAGCTCCATGGACCCTGGACACATTTGAGCATAATTTCAACCATTTCATTCATCGTCCGATATGACAACCTTGGAGGACGTAAAATAAAAAAAATAAAAAATATTTAATGAGACAACACTACATTGGACATTTAAAAGCAAAATAGTCCATTTTATAAGTTTTTATTCAAAAATACTATTTCAAAATCATAAAAAGAATAGTGTAAGAATACAGTACCAATAAGAGTTTTTAATGGTTGACAAATGTAAATATTAGAGGCTGGGTATAAGAATTGCAATAATGGCGAAACTCTCTTTTTAAAATTAATAATTTTAAAGGTAATCAATGTAATATAAACAATAAATATTCACGACGATAACCTCTAACTCTTCTATGTATAGCTAAATAATAAATACCATGTTAACTATAAGAATACAAATAACTGGGGATAGAGAGGGAGGGATTGGATTGGATTGGATTGGTTTGTTCGGAGGAGATTCGGCACCTCGACCAGACTGGTCTTTTGTACCTATGCCCCAAATGGGGCTCCCTCGGAAGGAAGGATGAGATGAGAGGAGACCGAGGGCGGCCGATCACAAGGAGTCACTACAGTACAGTAGGTCCCTATACTTTGCTGGATAGAAACTCCCCTCGAATCTCTGTCAGGGTGAGTTACCTCGATAAGGTGTTTCCGGGGTTTTCCCTTATACTTAAAGATAACTCGGATAACTCTAAGCTCTATGGACCCCGGGCTCATTTGAGCATCATATCACCTATTTCATTCATCGTCTTCGTCTTTCATTCTTATGACTTGATGTTGGAGGACGTAAATTAAAAAAATAGAAACTCCCCGGAGGTTCAGGACAATCGTCATCCCACCTGCCGTGGCCCCGAAACTGTCTCGAGGCCGGTTCGGAGGCCGGAGGCCGCCGCCCCAGAGCAAGGAAGGCTCCAGACAGGCTTGCATAACCGGCATCCCGCCGGCCACGTTTCTGATTCGGCCCACCAGACTGGCTCGGAGACTAGAGTCCGTCCCGCCGGAGAACGGAAATTGTTCGCTCAGAGCATATCATCCCACCGTGTACCGCCGAGACTCCCGCCGACACGTCTACGCTGAAAGAAACCACCAGAGGAGAGATAATGAAATGATAATAGAGATTAAATGGAGGGGCAGGACATTCGGGGGATGTAATTAACTTATCCAGCATCCGCCTAGCGACCCGGGAAAACCCTCGAAAAACCCATTGGTCAGGTAGGTCGACCATGGGAATTGAACTCTGGTCTCCCGAAAGCGAGCCACAGACGAAACAGCCTGAACCATCCCGCTCGGTAGAGAGAGAGGGAGTAAAACCGAGGGAAAACTGATTCTCCACAGTTAACGCATAAATACAAACGGAACTGCGGGTTTTACTAACGTTACTGATGTCGAATGTTACTTATAGACTCTGTGTTAAAAATAGTTTAGGTTACCCCATCTCATAAATCGTCCCTGAGTTTACAATGTGGCAGAGATAAATCTATGTTGACCGCCATTCTAATGAACTACGCCATTTCTCCAGCTCACCTTGAGCTACAGGAAATGTGCTTAGTAAAGGTAGAGTGAATGTCAAGGCAATACTCCTATCTAACCCCTCAGGTGTAACGAGAGCGAACAAATTCAGTTCATGTTCTGCTATCACGGAACGTACCAACATCAGAAAAACATAAAAGTGTAGAACCACATTTGAAATTACTGCCCAAGACCACAACGGAGAGCAAAAATAAAGGCAGCGTTTGGAATTATAGAAATATATTTCAGTTTTATTCGCTTCTACAATGTATTGTATTGTAATTGTTTTGAAACCCATGAAAAATAGAACTTTACGATATAGTACGTACAGTAAAAACTTCTCCAATCGGCAATATTATATCGGTTCCAAATTGAACATGCGCTTGACTCTAGAGCTAAGCTATGTCGTGTATAAAAGTAATTATAAATGGAAAGCACCTAGCCGTGTTCACAAATAGTATATTCATATGCCTCCTTCCAGATTTATAATTCACGAGATTGTGAAGAAATCGGAACCACTGGTTCTGTGACAAACAAAAAAAAAAAAAAAAAAAAAAAAAAACGAAAGGGGATTTTTCTCCGACCAAGACAATTGCTCATCTTCCCCAGAGTCTGGAAGTATGAATGAAAGCACGAATTGTAAGTGATCTAATGATTAAAACCAACGAATACGACTTAACATCTTCGATATGTTCCAAAGGAGAACGGCCGCCGATATGACTATTGCAGTTAAAGGCGGGGTATAAATGGAACAAAGAAAAAAACGAAATTGGCCCCGTTGCTCAGTCGATAGAGCACCTGCCCGCCATGTGAGGGGTCCCGGGTTCGATTCCCGGCTGGACGTGGGGATTTTTCTCCAACCAAAATGATTCCCCATCTTCCCCAGAGTCTGGAAGTATGGATGAGAATGTGTGCGTGATCTAATAATTAAATACCCAGCGAATATGAGTTAACACCTTCGATATGTTCCAAAGGAGGATGGCCGCCGATATCATTGCAGTTAAAGGCAAGGTATAAATGGAACAAATAAAATAAACGCAAGCGTAAACGTACAGTGTTAACAGATGAAAAGTTAGACCACATAGGCGCATGTTTTGAACGTTCACCAAATTCATCCCAGAATTAATACAACAGGTGGGAATTTCATACTGTTCTGCATATGGAGCGATTGCTATTGTCCTTTTTCTTGTATCATGCCGTGGACTCTTCATTCACTATGAATTTTGTAAAATCTGAGGACTCTAAAGATCCAATACTACAATTCTGTGAGACCTAATTCAAGAAAACATTTATTTATTTTTTTCAGCAATAACTTAAAGTGAATATATTTTAACTAATTTTCTAAATGATCCCATTATTCTTATACCTACATTTTCTCTTGTTATATGCATATATAAATTATATTTAATCAACAATCATTTTTATCATTAATCTCATCTTAGTTTTATGTAAATTATGGATCAGCAAAATGCGGCTTCTGAACAGTATTACGGAATATCGAAAATGCAAGTTGTGAAACCACGTATAAAATTAATGCAAAGATAAAACTTTGTGTCTGAAGGCATAAATGTTACTTTGTATCATTAAGAAAACGTGGGTGTTGTAGTTTCCGGACTTAGAATCTGCTAACAGTCATAATTAACATGTGCATACACTATCTCGAACTCGTATTTCCTGGCCAGCTCTCTTCTAGTGAAGTTGTATTGAGGATTTTCTGTATCCGAGCTTGAGGCGCGGCGGCCGCTGTCGTCAGTAAATAAGGAAATAAGATATCCTGTGATAGGATTGTCGCCATTGATTTCAGATAGTGGACAGTCTATAACATTGAAGGTTTACTTTAGTGCTCCATGTATGAAGATTTTGAAGTGATTTTATTCAATGAATATGAATTAAAATTCCAAAAGTGAAGGTTGAAAACAAAGTGAATTAACGTGAGAAAGTGATCAAATTTAACGGAGCTTTTACTCCTCGGTGTATATTTATTCTTCACTGGTGTCTCAATTTTTGTATTGGCAGTGCATCCATACTTTTATCAACTAGATAGATCATTATTCTTAGCCACCAAAGAAATATAAACAGCATTACTGTAGCAAAGGGGGCTATTGTAATCATTCGACATTTCTTTAGTTAATTTACGTCTATTATTCGGTAGTATGATCGTGAATGAACGAAATAGATGAAACAATGCCCAGTTAGGCCAGAGGTGGCTTTACCACCTCCTTTGTGTTAACAAAACCTTATTTTTCTATTTATTATAGTCTAATTACTGTATTATACAATTCCTTGTAAGGTTTTCTCCAAAACATGACACCTCTGCCCACTCCTCTGTCAAAGGCGGCGTTTCTTTTTAGGTTTGGGTTTAGAAGGTGTGTTTCTGCATAAAATAAAGGCACCAGAAAACTGGCTACATTGTCTCTCGCCCTGTTTATGAGGGTAGTCTTTTGTTGCCTAATGGTTACAGCCCAGCGGCAAAGGAGAGCGTTTCCTTTGAAATTTGTCATGTTTTGGCAAAATGTATAGGTTCAATGGGAATACACGAGGCTTCAGCAATAGTCAGCTCTTTTAAGAGCTGATCGCTACGAGATGCTTTGGAAATTCCAGGCTACTTTCATAGCCAAGTAGGAAAAAAATAATAGTAACTTCCTAATCAAGAAAAGCTTGAAAATAAAAAACAATAACAAGGAATATCTCAAAATGGTTGTCTTCATAAAAAATTGATCTAACATGAATTTGTGCTTTAACAAATTTACATTTTTGTTCACTAACATTTTGTCTGCCTCACGTTCAAGAGGTCCCGAGTTCGAATCTCGGTCAGGGTGAGTTACCTAGATAAGGTTTTTTCCGGGGTTTTCCCTTATCCTTCAAGGCGAATGTCGGGTAACTCTAAGTTCCATGGACCCTGGACTCATTTGAGCATTATTTCACCCAATTCATTCACCGTCCGATATAACTTAACTTGGGGCGGACGTAAATTAAAAAAAAAAAAAAAAACTAACATTTTGTCTGTTTCTTGAAGCTTACAAGTAATGAAAAAGTCTGTTAGAATCAAAAGGACTCAAAGGCTTTTTCCAAAACATTCAATATATACATTTAATTTATCAAGAAAATATATCAAGTGCATAGTGTTTAACCAAAATCATTTGAGCCATTTTTGAGGACTTTATTTTTTAAATTTTTTCATGTAAAATGTAGTGTGGATGGGAAATTTTTCTTGAAAATCTTAAAGGATTCTGAACATTTCTTCTGACTTTTTATTTTTGAGCTATTCTGTACACAAACATACAATACTTTTTGCTCTCTTTTTGGATTTAGGGAACCTCAAACCTGTATTTGCAAAATCCCAGTATAAAACTTTTGGATGGAATGAAATATCCTTTCAGTCCATTTATATATGTGGTATAGAAAGCAAAAATAAAAAATTTATCCAAGGAACCCTCCCTCAAAATTTATCTACGTCGCCACCCCCTCCTCTAAATGAGTCTTGCTTTAAAACAATTTGAATGCGAGTCCAGATGTACTACTCCCAAAACATAGAGGAAGTATGCATATATATATAATATATATATAATATAGATATATAATATATATATAATATATATATATATTATTCAGAAAATTTAACACCACTGGAACTTTTTGTTATTGTTCCCAAACACTATAAAATGTTGACATGAAAAATTCATGAAAAATTTCCGTCCAGTTGCTCTGAATCAAAAATCAATCCAAAAGCCTAGCCTGTATATGGCTAGTGTGAAGAAATGATTAATTTCCATCAATTAAATTAAACTATAAAATATGTTTACTTCTTCTTCATCTTCTTCTTCTTCTTCATCATCACATTGAATGGATTATGGTTATAAATGGTTTTATAAATGCATTTGCTTGAAAGTAATATTAATATGAAATCCTTAGCCCAACTATATCAGTTAGTGAATCTATTAAGTAAATCTGATTGATTTTTCAATCCAATTTCATGGTTATGTATAATCCATTTGAAAACATCGTTTTTTAATATAAACAAATTATACACATAGTATCATATCTATTAATGATATAATAAAAAAAAAGGAAAATAGTAATGGAGACCAATTATATTCATATAACTCTAAATGTTTCATGATGAACCTTACAAAATCTCACACAGTTAGATGCAGATACATTTGGGATGCACAAAACAATTCATTTTCAAATAAAAAAACATTGCTAAATATTTCAGGATTTATGTAACCACCTCAAAAATGCATAAAAAGGAGAGTTTTAAGATGTTCTGGAACTTAATTATTTTCAAATTGCTCTCTATAAAATGGAAAGAAACAAACATTAAGACAAAGACAGTTGCAGTGAAGTAAAATGTTATTATACTGTACTATTCTTCCTAATTTGACATTATGAAATAAAGTGAAGTCAGAGATGAGTCAAAATATAGACTCTATTATAAGAAGACACAGTAGTCGTCAGCGAAGAATCTTACCAAGTTACAAGGTATATAGTGTATAATGTGCATTTTTGTTTTAAATACTTACTACATCTGTTGAAGAAATGTGAATCAAATATAAAAGTAAAGACAAAATAATATTTCAACTGACAATATGTGGTAAAGTGGTGATATATATTACAATCTAACTACATCTTTTATTTTCAGGGTAATCGAGTCTCATCAGTAGGAGAAACCCGATTAGTATGGGTTGGAGGTGATTATGGCCCAACGTCTCATGTACAGTTCGAGGACAACAAGATAATTACATCTAAAGTAATATATAAATTATTTTCATATTTTTTTAACAGATCCATTCAACAGATTTAATAAATTCAACTTCAATGTGACAAAGAATTATAAATGCTATTCTACAATGACTATATCATTGTTTAATTTATTATACAGGCTTAAAACCACAATCATATTGCTTGTATGTTTTTCAAATTTGTATAGTTTTCTGTAACATAAAAATCTTCTTGAACAGGTAACAATGGTTTATATAGTAGAAAAAATGATGTTTACTTATATAATAATATAATGCACCAACACATAATTTGTAATATATCCATTAAAAGAAATAACAGTTTTACTCCATGAAAATCTTGACAGAAGTCAACGTTCTTTAAAACTTTTCTTTATGGGTATGTTATAACTGGAATAATTATCTCTTACATATGCAACTATAAATGCATGTTAAACAGAAAAGTTTGATATTATCTAATTTATTATTTTATAAAAGTGGTAATGAATAAGAGAAAGTTTCCTCTCTTATAACACTGCTTACATAGTTCCTTTCTTTTTTTGCAGTACACAATATGGAGCTTCTTGCCAAAGAATCTTTTTGAACAGTTTCGAAGAATTGCAAATTTCTATTTCCTGTGCATGACCATCATTGCAGTAAGTTCAGTGAACCTTTATTATTAAATGCATGTTTATGATATAAAGGTGGAAAAAGTATGTATGAGCAAACTTACAATAGTTATAAAAGGGTAGTAAGGCTGAAAAATTCAATGCCATAGCTGGGATTTGAAACACCGATCTCCTGGTTTCCGTCCAGCTGCTCTTAACCATTGAGCTACTATGGCCAACGTGCCATTATGACATTAAATTCTTCAACTGAATCGTGTTTTTCCCGGTAAACCACTAGAAGTTCTCATAAACACATGAGACAACTACCTTAATGATGACTTACTGTGCTCTAAGTACTTTTAGGCCTGGGCTTTATAGTTTGGACCACTATTAGGTATAATTAATGTAAATTAATTGTTCTTTCATACTAGCCATGTGTAGGACACGCTAGAAAGCGTAGATCAGACTGAAAAATTCAATGCTATAGCCAGGATCTGAAACACGAGTCTCCAAGTCTCCGTCCAGCTGCTCTTAACCATTGAATTACTATGGCCATCTATATCTATGGAGAATTTAATGTCATGATGGCACGTTGTTCATGGTAGCTCAATGATTAAGAGCAGCCAGCAGAGGCTGGAAGATCCGTGGTTCAAATCCTGGCAATAGCATTGAATTTTTAAGTCTGACTCTACCCTTTCATAGTGCATCCTACACACAGGTAGTGTGAAAGGACAATTGCTTTAAAATAGTCATACTATACCATATACAACAGAAGCCTTCTAAGTATTTAAAGACAACAGAAATATCATCTTAAAAAATACTTAAAGGGCAAACATTTGAAGACAGATTATGTAAACGATTTAGTTAAAAAGTTGTTTATTAAGATAAAAGAATATGAAGAAAAACAGTAAGAGTAATATGTAAACAATTGTGCTTCTATCTATTACTTTTCATAATTCTTATCTTATGGTATACAAACTTTGGGTCTTCTTTTCTTTTGAAACTTATAATAATTATTACTCTTATTTTCTTCTTTTTCCAAAAATATAAGTTGTTTCATTTATTTTTATTAATCATAGCAATAACCGTTATGGATCACCTAACATTAACCGATATATATATTTACTTACATGGCAGTACCAACTCTGTTATAGGGATCAGAAACATGGATGTTAACAAAAAGAAATAGAACTAGAATACAGACATCAGAAATGAAATCTTTAAGAGCAACAGCGGAGTACACAGTCATCAGGAAAGAATTAAAAGTAAAACAAATAAATCACATTATTGCTAACAATAGAAATCAATGGGAAAAACATGTTTTAAGGATGAATAATAGTAATAGAATACTTAAATTAGTCATAGACTGTAAACCCAAAGGTACAAGCAACCAGAAGACCGAACAAAATATGAGCAGACCAAATTGGGGCCAGAACAGACTGAAAGTTGTAAAGTAGAAAAAGAATTAATTAATTCACTCACTCACTCACTCACTCACTCACATATCCATTCATTCATTCATTAATTTTTTCCATTAATTAATTTATTTGTTTACCACAAAAAGGAGTAGAACTTATGGCCTTGACATCCTATAAAATTTATTAAACTCAGATAAAATGTGAATGAAAACACTTTCTATAACAAGTAATATGACTTAATTAGCATCCTCACTACTTGGTGTAGGTCTGAAAGATGCAGGAAATCAGAAGTATAAAACAATTTCCACATGATTAATCCTCTGTCTAGACATGTAATTTTCAACATAAACATTACACACTGCTTAAAACATGGTGCTAATACTAAGAGATAATTTAGATAATATATGCTTGATAAATTATATAAGATACAGCTTAAATAAAAATAATATAAATAACACATAGATGATCTGTAATAATTCCCTATTATTATCAACATAAATTTTCAGGTATGAGGTTATTAAAAATATATATATATGTATGTAAACATACCTACCAAAAGTGTATGTATCTAATCCTACTACCTCTTATATTATATATTGTATAATATATTACAATCCATAAAAATCTGAACCACTTCAATAGCTGTAACTTTTGAACCAATAATAGGACACACATGTTCAACTTTGGGAGAGTATAATACACAATTGGTAGATTACATTACACTATTTACATCTCAGAGAAAATGTTGGAAGTGTCCTCCACCAGCACCTATACATGTTTACACTCGTCTCACCATATTCTCTGAAGTTTTATGGAGATGATATTGAATTGAGAGAAGGTTATTTCCAGCAAGATGGAGCAACATGTCATACATCTAATGACACCATGGAACTTGTAACCAGTTTCTTTGATAATCAAATAATCTCAAAATGTCAATGGCCCCTCAGATCCCGACCTAACTTCACCGGATTTTTTCTTCTGGGGGTATCTAAAAAATAGAGCGTACAAGAATAAGCCATGGGCAACTGATATTCTCCGGGAATCCATTTGAACCGAAATAAGTAACATTGACGAGGATACTCTCCGTAAAACTTCAGAGAATATGGTGAGACGAGTGCAAACATGTATAGATGCTGGTGGAGGACACTTCCAACATTTTCTCTGAGATGTGAATAGTGTAATGTAATCTCCCAATTGTGTATTATATTCTGCCAAAGTAGCATGTGTGTCCTATTATTGCTTCAAAAGTTATGGCATATTGAAATGGTTCACATTTATATGGATCACACCATACCTCTGTGACATAACACTATTATTGAGCAATATCTTATTTACTTCTTTTCAAAAGCTTTTATTAACATGCTTTATCTGCTTAGGTCATATTGGATGAAACCTAATGTTGAAATGTGTTAAAGTTCTTTAGACCTAAAATCGTTTATAGTAATTTGAGTTTTTACATTAAAGAACACATAATAAATTTTAACTCATATAAAATGATTCTTTGAATACTTCCAGGTATCCATAGACAGTCCAGTGGAACCAATAACAAGTGTGTTACCATTAGCATTTGTCATTGCTGTAACAGCCTTGAAACAAGGATATGAAGACTGGCTTCGACATAGATCAGACAATGAAGTTAATGGTGCACTAGTTACTGTCATTCGGAAAGGAATTGTGCAGGTAATACTGAACATCTGAATAATACATTAGAATATACTTTTGTACTACCAGTTTTGTACTTCAAATTTTCCTTCAGAGTTTGTCCTAATCTTATTAATCAACAATTACAGTATTCTATAAAAACATCATGGAGTAAAATATAACAGAAGCTTTGCCTTTCTTGCAATTTTAGGATATCAAAGCCAAAGATGTACATGTTGGTGACCTAGTTCGGGTAGTTAGTGATGATGACATTCCATGTGATTTGGTGCTACTAGCTAGCAGTGATACTGAAGGACGTTGCTATGTCACAACAGCAAATTTAGACGGTGAAACTAACCTAAAGGTAAGTTTCAGCACAACTATATAGGTACTTAAAAATGTCCTTGCTATATATTTAACACAATCATTATTATCCTCCATAGTTATTAATTCTACAATTCTCAAGGGAGTTTCTTGTATTTATCTCCCTTTATTATAACATTTGGTTAAGTATTGTATAGGCTGCCTCTGTAGCATAGATGATAGAGTGTCTGCATCTTGTTCAAGAGTTCCCGAGTTCAAATCTCGGTCAGGGTGAGTTATCAGGATATGGTTTTTTCTGGGGTTTCCCTTATCCTGAAAGACGAAAGTCATGGAACTCTAAGCTCTATGGATCCTGGGCTCATTTTAACATCATTTTATCCATTTCATTCATAGTCCAATGTGACTTAACGTTGGAGGAAGTAAATTTAAAAAAAAAGTGTATTTCATAGACAGTCTATTGAAAGTGAATGTATCTAGGCATAATAAAAGGAGACAGTATGAACCACATGTGATATGACAAAGAGAAAATCAGATATCTTTTAAAAAAATCTAAATATGATATAACTTGCTTTTGAATTGATAATTTCTTGCTGTGTCATTTTTAATATTTTAAATGCCTCAAAATATTAAGTGTGTGTTCTGTGGTACCTATATAACATGAAGTAATACTAGGGTTGGCTGATAAGTCCTGGGGCTCACAATAAAAAATATATTTACATTTTTTTTCTTTATTTCTCAACATAATCTCCAGAAAGGTTAATACATTTGACATATTTGTGTTCTAATTTAATTAAACCATCTCTGTAGTGTGATTTATCATGGTACTCATAACAGCTGTTTACCCCATCAATGACCTCCTCGTTCCTGTGAAATGTTCATCCTCCAAGAAATTTTTGAGGTTTGAGAACAGGTAGTAGTCACTGGGTGCTAGATCTGGTGAATGGAGTGAATGTTCAAGCAATTTTAACTCTTATTCTTACGTTTTTCCCTTTGCCATGACTGACGATGGCCCAGAGCATTGTTGTGAAGAAACAAAATATTTTTCTTTGCCAAATGAGGTCTTTTTCTTTTCACCTCATCACTCAAATGTTACAGTAAGCTTGTGTAGTACTCATCAGTGACACTTTTACTCTTTTCCACGTAATTAATAAAAATAATTCCCT